>JAPQRP010000001.1:35206410-35229238 GCA_037367295.1 Apogon hyalosoma
TATAAAAATAACATTTATTTGCAACATAATATAGCAAAATATTAAATGATAAAAAACAAATTAATTTTATCAAAAAAAAAAAAAAAAAAAGGCTCTGTTTTAAATGTGTGGGGTCGACAGAAATTTGTGATGTTAAAATAGGGTCATGAGCCAAAAAAGGTTGGGAACCACTGGTTTAAAGTAAAAAAAACAAAAAAACAAATCAAACCCTTCTTCCGTACCAAATGGCTCAGATACCAGTGAATCACACAGATACTTTTAGAGCCTGAAGCGTTATGTGAACATTTGAGACACCACAGGTCACCTACATTGAACAGAACTCGAACAAAAAAACAGTTTGTTTTCCCCAAATGTTTACATACAAATGCAGCCTTTTTTTTTTTTTTTCTACTGAGCAGGAATGATGAAGCAAAAGGAATTACAAGAAAAGTCCATTTAGGATAAGGATGTTTTTTTTTTTTTTTTTTTTTTGCACAGTATATGTGAATTTGATTATTAAGCCTCTTCCCTCTAATATACCGGATATTAATACTTTTGTGAAATAATACACCGAATGCAAGCAACCCTGAGACAGTTTTCAAGCATTTGTATACTTACATGTGCACAAGGATTGCACAAAGCCTTTTTAGCCAGTCATATATAGTACATCTGTGCACCCCCACTCTCACTACATGCTGCATCAGTTCATCTGTCAATCATATGCTGACTGATTCAGGAACCGATGATTCATTCACTTTTTTTTTCAGTCAGTGAACCATCATCTTTTCCCTTATCAGCTTTTTTCACTATCTTTCTCACTCTCTCGACACAGGGTACAGTGAGGACAAATGCCACATGTCAAATAGTTGGACATCAGCCTGAATATGACTGGGTTTTATGCTGCACCATGATGGACAAGCAGACAAGGAGAGTAATGCAGCAGCAGAGTGGAGATGGTGTGAACTGAACTGCTTGGTTATTAATTACACACTAAGGGAGATGGATTCTCTAAAGGTGAAGATGTGTGAGCATAATTTTTCATATTACAGTCATTTTTATTTCAGTAGGAAAAGTGCACTTGGGTGTTGGGTTAGATATTAGATGTGTATGAGCGTGCATTTACAGAGTGACAGTGCATTAGTGAGAGGTTTTTAAAAGTGAATTTTAATTTGGATCAGAACCCTCCTAGGCAATTAAAGGTTGTGTACACAGGAGTAAAGTGCAAATGAAATGGCTTGCTTAAAATGCATGCACACACAAACACAGACGTAGTGCATGTGTGTATAAACACATCCACACAACCCAGAGGAGGACACCAGGGAGGCGCAACCTTCCACATCCCAGCATGACTGTGTCTGTGTTCATGTATCGATGAACACACCAGGCCTCGCGCTCATGACATGGGGCTTGTCTGGCACAGCCCACATGGAATCATACACACGTACTCACAAAACCATGACTCAAAGCACACCATCACACAGATGTAGGAAACAGGTGTGTGTATCATGGAGTCTTTGGTGAAGTAAACTTCTGTTCACCTCCACAAACAAAGCTTAACCTGAATTAATAAATGAATGGGTGAGTGTTAGCACACAGGTAAATGAACGAGTCGAACTCGAGGTAAACGAGTAAGTGAGCAGGCAGCTGACTAATCAAGCGAGCGAATGAGCAGAGTATGTGCCACTGACTGATTAAGTCACAGAGCACTTAAGCCGAGAAAGGTATTTTATATGTTAATGTGCCAGAGACGAAGGTTAGAGACGGGAAGAATGTGTTGTGAAAAGAAACGATAGGGGAAGCGGCAGTGACAAAACGGTAGGGAGCCAGGCAGAGGAGGAAGGAGTGAGGGGGAGGTGGGGGTGGATAAATGTGGGGGAGAAGAAAAAAAGAAGAGGGGAGATGCATTGGAGTGTGCAGGAGGGATGGAGAGAAGGAGTGAGGGTGGCAGTGGAAGCTGGTGGTAATCAGAAGGCAGTGATGGGTGGTCAAGCTGTGACTATATGTGAGAGTGTGTGTGTGTGTGTGTGTGTGTGCGTGCATGCGTGTGTGTGTGTGTGTGCGTGTGTGTGTGCGTGAGCCCACTGTGGTCAGAGCTCTGTGACAGACCGACACCGAGTTCCTCTGCCCTCAGAGTGTCTGTCTTACTGTGCACAGCTGTGTGTGTAAGTTGTATTTTAAGGTGGCTAAATGGATTTTCAGAGGTTTTTTTTTTTTTTTTCCCTCCCTCCTGTTGATTTGCTGTGGGGTGTGGAGCAGTGGTGGACCTTCTACTGGTGACACTCCTGCTACTTTACCAGCGAGCTGAGAATAAAAGTTTTCATCAACTGTCCTGTCTACACTGGAGAAATAATGACTTGTGTTTCACTCATGCATAACTGTGATCCAGCTAGAGTCAGCTGAGCACACTGAGTCTCTGTTCAAATGACAACTTCAGAAAATAGTTAATGGATTTTAAAAAACGATGGCGTCTGCCTCGGCTTAGCAGAGGAAAAAAGAGCCAGCTACTCAAGGTTTGCAATCAGATTTGTAACTAAGGTAAAACTGAAACGATATTCACTGACTCGAACTTCACAGATAAAAAAATATTACATTATGACACAATGTAATGAAAATAAAATGGAATTGTACCAACCTGATTTTTCTTAAAATACACAGGGTTGCACCAGCTGTAAGCTTAAAACTAGTTTGCAGGTAACTTCTAAATTAGAAAGGACTTTATACTGTTTTTGAGGGATTGTGCCAGATGCAATAGTTTGAATACAGGCAATAAGCTGCACCCAAAATATTACACTGAGCCCTTATAGTAGGTGATGATACTTTGAGCAGTGTTGGGGAAGCTACTTCGCAAGCGTAGCTTATAAAACTACAAGTAGTTCAGCATGGCAGTAGTTCAAACATACTACATTTCTACCCCTGGAGAAATAAAAAGAAAGAAAACTACAGCTAGAAAAAGTAGTTTTAGCGACTACTTTTTATTTTCAGCTTTAAATTGAGAATGTTGCTTGGGTCCCCTATCTATAAGCACTCTTGCTTCTTTGGGTTCCCTTTCATGTACATCTGTCGTAAACTGCTCATGTATATGTTTCTTTCTCAGTGAGTGAATAAAAATATCTGTATCTGTAATGTACATGCGGTGTTTATGAAACAAAATATGGGGCGGCATGTCGCTATCACAGGTGGTGCTGGTGGGAGGGTTGTCCATGGTGGTGATGACAACACAACGTTAGTAATCACACATCTGCGAAGCATTCGAGTGCTGCCAGGGCAAACCAATCCGAGGCAGCGTTGGCTGTCATGGCATGACATGATCATGCCTTCAAAGCAATTCAGGAATAAAGGAAAAGGGACTGTCCTGCGTTCAATGGTGAAATACGATTTACATTACAAAAAATAAATCTAAAAAGAAACTGTAGTTTGCAAATTGAGTGACTGAACTACAAAAAATTACCCAAAAAGTACTTGAGCTACTTGACACGGCACAAAATATGAATGTAGTTTAACTACCAGCAAGTTACAGCAAAGTGTAATTTAACTACATGTAGTTTAATTCTTCCAACACTGGCGATGAGCACATATTGCAGTCATTTTTCGGTAATGCACTCGCCCTCAACAGTTTGCACCCCTTGGTCTTTTTTTTTTTTTTGGTGTCACATTTTGATTTTCTGTAAATGAAGATACAGAGGTTTACCAATATTACTCACCAGTAAACTAGTAAAGTGACACAGCCAAACATAACAATACACAACAGTACACTATGTGATAGGGCTGCAGCACTGGTAGCTTTACCACGTTTGATGTTCAACACCAATGTTGTAGTGGAAAGAACAATTTAATTAACAGAAAATCAGTTGATCAGTGTAAACTGTGTGTGTATTTCCTGTTTGTTGTAATATTACCTTTCCATCTATCCAAAAAGGTCACAAGGATAGCAGGATTAAACATTTAATGGCTAATTATCTTAAGATTCAATAATGTGTCACCAATGGGCATAGCAACAGTTCCCTGATGTTGCCAAAAGTTCTTCTAATGTTTCTCAATAGTCTTGTGTTTCAACAGAGTGGATCCCATCTTAGATGTGATTCCATAGATTAGTGACATGTTTGGTGAGTTTGGTTATTTTCACCTTTAGTTTTGACAATATAGATGAAAAGAGATATAGAAATATGTGTGTGTGTGTGTGTGTGTGTGTGTGTGTGTGTAGTCCTTTGACAGACTGTAGAGCTGTATAAATGGCCCTCATGTGTTGTAACACAAATTAAAATGATTGTTAAGGTAACATTAGATCTTATCAGGTGGTATTGTAATTTACTAGTAAATGGATAAGGATGTTAAAGATCATCTCAGAGGTTTTCCGATTGTAATGGAATCAACAGCTTTCACTAAATAGTCTTTTATTCAGTGAACTGACCCAAGGCTGTGGCAGGATTACACCTAAAGACTTGAATCTTGCATCTTCCGCTAATATCTTTGTAATATATATTCTTCTATATCTCTGAAGCATCCCTTACATTCCCCTCTCTAATATAGCTGCATAGTTAATGGTTTTGCTCTTTCACTCAATCTCACTGTTTTTATTTTACATTAAAGTTCTATACTTATCACCTAATTATTGTGTCTGCTTTTTGTCATTTTTTCTTTTTTCTTTATTGTTAGTTATTTTTATCCATGATCATCTTTGCTATCGCATAGCAAATTTCAAAGAGAATTAGACTTGGCAGACATAATAACAAAGGAAAGTGAAGTAATAAAGACAGAATTAGGAATAGTTTCTTCTACTGATGGATCTCCTGAAGTGAAGACATCAGTGTCTGTGGCAATATTTCAACTTAAAATGTCAGTGAAGTCATTCAGTCAACTCTAAAATCTGTCATTGCTGACACACCCTGGGCATATGCAGTTTGGATGGCTGTAACTCTTTCATTGTTGGTGCAACTGGAAAAATTCCAACGGTTTCAGAAACCTGAGACAAAGTGCTTTATAGGCTTTATTGGGTCATTACAGTAATTTCACTCACACCTGTACTAGAAGCTGGAGAAGAAGCCGTTGTAGCCTAATTATAATAAGCATGAAGACTACAATCTAAGGGGTGAACAGAACTTCAGTTGTCCGGCGGCCCACACAACTCTGAAAAGTATGTGCATTTCTGTATGTGGGATCAAGTTATGGAATAAACTTGATGGCACTTAAAAGTCGTGTAAAAATTCAATGCTATTTAAATACAAATACAAACAAATATTAATCAACTCATACAAATATACTGAGTCATACAACTTTTATAGTATTGTTTGTGTAATTTGATATATGTTTAATGGGTTTATATGAAGTTTTGGGTTTACATATTGTACCCTTCATAGAGTATTTCTCTATTTGTTTATTTGTTTCTGGCAGAATTGTTGTGCAATGGTGATACAACCAATACAAAGGTGCTATGACTAGTTATTTATTGTTTTCTATTTTAAACGTAATAGTTGATGAAGGAAATTTATTTGGTTAAGAATTGGAACTGAAAGTAAGGAAGGGCAGGACTAGATAAGCTTTTGCTTCTGTCTGTCACTTCTCAAACTGTGTATTATGAGTGGATGTATATGTACATTTATGTTAAATTTATTGTATTTTGTTACTTTTCTGTACTTGATTAATGATTAATGTGATTAATGGGGGTAGGGTAGGTGAAGGAAGGAGTAAGGGGACGGGAGATTATAAATTAGACTTCATCCTGGTCCTTTTCGAATGTTTGACTTTCTTTTATATAATTCTTTTGTTGTTGATTTTAATGCAATATTCAAAATAAAAGAATAAACATACAACAAACAAACAAACCGTTTATTGTTTTGTTTTTTTTTACTTCAAAGTTTGAGACAAATAGACTTAACAAAACAGTCAATTGTAAATGACTGGTAGACTTTGAAAGTTCTAAGTGCTCTGGAAAAATGGGCAAAAGGACTCACTCACAAAATAAGTTCTAACCTTAGAGTCAAAAAAAGAAAAAGAAGTCCAGACAGACCATTTTAGGCTTAAGGTTTAAAGGGTTAACCCTATAACGACAAATGTATCATGTTTGATTCATGAGTTTTGAAGCCCTCTACATGATCAGTGTGATATGTTTTTTCTTAAAAAACCTGATGTATACAATTAGATACATGCGATACACATATAATCCACCAGGGGGGAGGAATTAGTTCACCAGATGTCTTTCCAGTGACACTACAAGATTGTCATTGATGAGGAAGGAGGCAGAACTTTGAAAATTTTGAAAAGAACTTACCAATTTGTCAGACATATTTGTGTTACATTATGGTTTTGTTTGTTCAAAAATAATATTTGAGCATTGAGACCCGATGTATCAAATATAATACAAAATTGAAACTCATACATTGAAATTGATATTTGAAAAAAAAAAAGTTTTTTTGGTTGTTCAGAAGGACCAATAAAGGTTCCAGTTTCAAAGAACTGGAATTTTCTTTCAATGATTTAATGGACCAGGCTTTACAGGGTTAAAGTATTAAAGTAAATGTAAGGGGAAAAAACATGCCATTAGGACAAAAGCTTACAGTGCACTACCCCACCTCCCCAAAAAACATTTTTCTGAAGACCATAATGACTATAATGTTATATTAAAATGTTATTGCTGAAAAATGTGGGATGCACTAGACTACCTGTTTCCGCTGCACATATGCCCATTGAAAATAGATTTCCTGACTGCTACCAACCTCCTCACTGGTGCTTGGTTGGGACATTTCGCTCGAGTTCTCTTGAGTCTCTGCCACAGACATCTTCATACTAGGCTACATACGTCTGCTATGTCCTCGCTGGAGTATGAACTGATTTGTGTTGTGCAGGTGCGATGGATCGCATACAAACCAATAGGGTGATGGACTGGTATATGTTTATACTTCTCATCCAACCACAATCAAATTCACTCTATCCAGATGGTGCGATTTATTTGGATCGTTTTTTTAAAACTTGAACGATGACATGAAAACAAGCCGAAATGAAATAGGAGTAACAATACTGTTCTTTTAAATGTAAGGAGTAGAAAGTACAGATAATTGTATGAGAATTTAAGGAGTAAAAGTAAAGTAGAGATAACCAACATTTCTACTTAAGTAAGGGAACAAAGTACTCATACTTCGTTACTTGACACCTCTGTAAAGGAAAATATCGAAAATGTGAAAAACAACAAATAAAGTACATCATGTATTAACATTAACTACAGCCAAAATGAAGTTAAGTACAATTTATGAAAAGAGAAAGAGCTATGTACATCATAAACACACCAAATGGTTCTTTCCCAGAATTTTTTTTAAAATGAGTACATGATCCTTCTCTTCTGAAACATATGTCTTCAGTGCACAATCTCAGTCTGTCCAAATTTATAGTCTTTTCTATTCCACTTAATCACACATCCCAAGTCCATCTTCCTCATTTGAGAGCTGACTTTTTAATGCTCTCTACTGCAAACAAAACTGCAGTAGTTTCATAGTTGACTTTATTTTTCCAGATGAGCCTTGAGGGTGGGGCTCTACAGGAAAGCACAAGTCTATAACTTCATGATTTGTGATGATACTGTTTATATCAGTGGTTCCCAACCTTTTTTGGCTCATGACCCAATTTTAAGCATTACAAATTTCTGGTGACCCCAGATATTCAAAACAGAGACTTTTTTTTTTTACATCCATCCATTTTCTGAACCCGCTTTATCCTCACTAGGGTCACGGGGGTTGCCAGAGCCTATCCTATCCACTTACGGGCGAAGGCGGGATTTTTTTTTTTTTTTTTCCTAAAATGTATTTGTTTTTGATGATGTAATAGTTTGCGATACTATGTTGCAAATAAACATTAATTTTAGATGACATTTAAGCTATATAATGTATATTATTATGGATGGAGGCAGAAAAGCCAGGTGTAGATTACTGCACAAAATGAGAATTTGATTTTCCTTGGTCAGGATATGTACAGTCAGTCCAGCTTGTATTTACAAGGCTGACAATTAATACTGAACAAACAATAACTCAAACTATAAATTATGAAAGAGATGCAGCATCTGAAACTGACCACAATGAACATTTGACAGATGAAAAATACCACAGTGCTTCAGTTTCAGCTTCACAGTTTGTCATGTCTTTTATGGATTGTGACTGTCTCTCGCAACTCATCATATATATTTTTTTATTTTTATCAATTGCTAGAAATTTCAGGCGACCCTATTTGAATTCCAGGCGACCCCATATGGGGTCTTGACCCCAAGGTTGAAAAACACTGGTCTATGGGTTTTTAGCAGATTTTAGTTTCCATCAGGGGGACAAACACCTGGACTCCAGTTTAGTGTTGTTTATGTGGGTTGTATGTATAAACAAGCGTCTGCTGGAAAGTTCAGCACAGCTAGTTGTCGTTTTTAGCATTTTGCCGAAAACCTGTAGTGGATGTCAACAACCAGTTGAGAGACAGTGAGCCAGGTTTCTGTTGATTTACAAATAATGACATCCACAGTTTGAGAAACCAACACATTCTACCTAATGATTTGCAAATCATCACTATGTGCCATATTAATGATATGTAATTGTCTTTTGTGTCATTTGATTCTTCTAAATAATTGCACTTATGTCTGTTCTGTAAATCACCATACATCCAGATTAAAAATGTTCAAATCACTAGAGTTTACAACACCAGTGTGTGAAGTATTGTGAACATAAAGGATAGTTTTTACAATTATTTTATTTAGCCTTCGTCTTATGTTTTCTAATCTTTCACTTCGTAGTTGCCAGTTTCTACCATAACTTCCAGTTGGGCAGTTTTAGAAAACCTCATCATTAAAACACCATTAAAAGCTGGGCATTTTATTCTTCTCTTCAGTGTAATTAAAGTGAATGTAACGTGTGCTTCCATTTACAGTCTCTTCTTTGAACTGTAATCATGCTGGAATCCACACACTCTTGTTAAGATGGCACATCTCTACAGACACACAAAATAAGACGATGGTTAACTAAAGCTTCCTCTGTTTCGCTTTTCTTCTGCTGATTCTCTGTCATGGTTAACTGTCTCCTGACTGGCTAAGCTTTGAGATCACCTTCCTGTGATCATTGTACTTACTACCGTGTGTGGGCGAGTGAAAGAGGGAGAAAAAGGGAAAAAAAGTACACGACTTTTCGTGTCTGCACTGTTCCTTTCGTCCTCTCGGCTTTGATTTCTCCCCCACTTTCCACTTTCCTGTCTCCTTCCATTTCTTCAACACAGATACAGAAATACACACAAAGCACAAACAATTTCACACATACTCCAGCAAGCTGCCGTCCCAGTAGGATGGGACACTGAGACAAAGACACACACCAGTACAGCCCACTTCGAGCCCAGTCATGGATCAGTGGTAATCCCAACAGTGGATCACTGCCCCTGTGTATGTGTTTTTGTGTGGACAAATGTGTGTATCTGCACATTTGTGACCTTCTTGCTAAACTTTTCTTGGTTTGAATCATGACTGTACACAATTACACACAATTTGCCTCCTCTTCTGCCACACTTATACACAATCAGCCTGCATAAGTATCACCCACCTCCCTAGGTGACATTTTATTCAACATTAGTTTAAATGTCAACATAAACATTTCTATTCCTTTTTATAGACACAGTCTCGCATATGTACACACACAGTCTCACGTACACACACAGACAAGCCATTACTCTACTACTTTACATTCAAATCTTACCTTGGCTGTGGTTGTGATTAAATTCCTTGTCTCAGAGGAGAGCAGATGCTATTGTTTCCTCCCTTTGGCTGCCACAAACGGAATGAGAGTTGAGATCCCCATTCTGGCTCAACCGCCTCACAGTTGCACCCGCATCTATGGGCCACGACATGCAGTGGGATGAAACCACCGGGTAATATATGGTTGCCATTACCCCAAGGCCTGCCAAGCTTAACCTCCCTCATAGATCTCCCTACAGAATCTCCTCTATGGAGTATTCAGAGTTAGAGCTTGTTCGAACTAAGTTGAATTTTGTGGTCACAGGCCCATGACGGCCTACTCGAGCCTTATACACATATGTATGAGTGTGTGGAAGTTATCTGTCCTGTGTTATGAGTAAAACAATCATTTTCCTCTCCCTTTCCCCATCACTATGTATGAGGAGCAATGTTGTCACCAGCCAACAGGTGGCACTGCAACTCTTTCTTTTCACTATTTGAGGAGCTGTCCAAGGTGCTAAATGTAAATCCTCCTGCTCTGTTGTTGCATATATGGAGAGGAAAGAACACAAAGCTAGAGTATGGATGGGATTGAGAGAAAATAAACAGAGAGAGAAGAAGAGGAAGACTGGATTTAAAGACACCACAAGAGCCAAAGAAGAAGGCAGATAATGTAAAAGAGAAGGGGAAGTTAAGATATGAAGGAAAGTGAAAATAGGTAAGAGAAGAAAATGATCAGAATACAAAAAGCTGGTGCATAAATAAATGCAGGAATAAACATAAATTTTGGGGGTAATACAAGATGTGAATGGAAGGGAAGCAATAATTAGATCAACCAAGACACTGGAGAGAAGGAAGTGTACTACCTCAAAAAGCAGATGCTAGGTTAAACAGAAAATGTGTCCTGTAGGAAATGAGAGAGGAGGAAGACACAGTGGGGTGTGGACACTATGGGATGGATAGATAGAAAGAAAGACAGAGAGGGAAAATGATGAAAGAGGAATACAATGGAAAGAGAAACACACACACACACACACACACACACACACACACACACACATACATACTGTATAGAAAGAAAAGCTGTGCATCAGCTCAGTTGCTGGTGTGTATTTCCATGTTTGTTTGTGTCTGTCACAGTGGCAACAGTATTTATGTGAACATGAGAGGAAAGAGCAGAGGAACAGACATAGACAGATGGGGCTAAGAGGGGTGGGAGACATTAAGTGTGTCGTGTCCGTCTGTGTGTGTGTGCGAGTGCTGATGATCTCTGATGCAGGGGCGGCAGCAGTACAGTTTGCATGACATAGATAGCAGGATTTATGCTCTCCACAAGACTACAGATGGTGACAGGGGAAGCCTCTGTTTCCCTTCGTTCCCCTGTATATGACTCCCGTCGTCTGTCTGCTCTCACCCAATCTCTACAGCTCTACATACTCTCATCTCTCCTCCTGGTCCTTCTGTGTATATTTGCTTTGCTTTGTCATACGCTGACAATGATCCAGTAATGGGATTGTCAAAGTCAAAAGTCTCTACCATCTGTACGGCCTTCCTGCCTCTACAGACTATTCAGTGGTGACAAAAAAAAGGTTTACTTACCATCTTTGACCGCTGCAGAGCAGAGCAGCGGCAGTTCTCAGCCTCCCTCTGGGTTTTAGGGAACCTGAAGATGTCATTATGATCTGTAGAATGGATAAAGAGAAAAATATTTCTGCATTTTAACCTTTACGGTGAATGCATTTCTTGTGAACAAGGTAATTTTAGCCACCTGTCATCTTTCAGCAATTTTACATCAGGTAAAGTACCCCACAAAGGTTAAACACAAATTGCATAGTAGCCCTCGCTGGATATTTTTGTAAAGGACAAAAGAAGCACAGCTACAAAGATGATTATCCTCACTGTGACTATAACTAGCGCTGGCAAAAGATGACAAATCTTTCCTACTGAGACATCGCTGTACACTATTTCCTGCTTCCTGGAAATACCCACTGCATCGTTCTAACAGCAAAAGCAATTCTAGCTCTCGTCTATTCCCGTTCAACCCCCCTCACTTCATCTTTTCACGTATTGTTACGCAAACTTGGTGAGTGATGAGTAATATTGCAAAAAATCTTATCATGATGAAAATATTCTCTTCAGCTGGAATTAAATGTCAAATCAATGTTTCTTTCCAGTTTAGAGGCTTACTTTCTGTCTTTATTGTATGTTGAAGAAACCAGAGAATAGCTGCTTTTTCATAAAACATTAAGCAAATTTGAGGCAAAAACATGCCTAACCAAACTGAAAATGTGAATTGTCTGTGTTTACATAAATTGGTTTGGAGCAAAATAATGTGGACAATGTTTGTGTCACTAATAGAACACTGGTACTCTGTCATGGTCTTCCATCCAAAATAGCTATGATGTCTGTTTTCACCAATAATTCATAAGAATAATTCAGGCTCTTCATCAGACCACACCTCCTGTTGGACTAGACACATTTAACACTTTATCACAATATCTAGAATAATGCAGGAAACAGCTGATCAGTCATGAGAGTTAAACATTTGTTTCCATTTCCTCAGTGAACACTAACTCTTCGGCATACACTATCTTGTGTATGATAAAGCCTCTTTCGTAAAATTTTTTAATTTTTTTTCTTAAATTTGGCTGTTTCTATACAGATCTTTTAGTCCAATTTAAAAAAAAAAAATCTGGATCTTGATGTGTTTATTGATAGGTGCCTAGATCTTTGTGGCAAAAAAAAGTAAAACATCTAGACTAAAAGAATGATTTAATACAATGATCAATAAAATGTGATTAGAATAGGCATGAGTAATAGTAAGTCAAACAACAAAACAATGGCAATTTTGGTTTTATTTGACAATTTAAATGAAATCAAGCCTAAACACAAAAGACAGTTGCTATTTGCACTCAGGGTGAAATAGACCCTATGGCATTTCACACCCAACTTGGATATATTATATCAGATGCTGTACAGCCAGATGTACAACATACATTGAAGTAATGCACAAGCCTTCTTTTGCCGCTTAAACCAAACCAAACTGTTGCCTAAATGAGTTATATGCAACAGAAAATAAAAATGGAAGCTTCTATGATGCATGCAAAAATCAAACCTCAGTTTCTCCAGCAGCATTTCAGTTAACAGAGACTTACATGATATAGAATATTAAAACACTGTATTTGGGTGTACACAGCAGACAGTCTGCCATGTGCCCGTTAGCATCTAAGTGCTAACAGGCACTGAAAAAATGCATTTCACCAGAAGAATCATTATTGGGATACAGTCATAATGACTGGAACTACATCTGCAAATGGACGTCCATCAGTCCTGGTGCATCTACAGTCTGTCCGTCCATGGGAGTGGATCTCTCCTTCACTGTGGCTCTTCCCGAGGTTTCTCTTTTCCCACTGGGCTTTTGGAGCTTTTCTTTGCCAAGAAGGAGGGTCTAAGGATGGGGGAAGCCCAGGACATTAATTCATTTCTTTCAACTGCTGTTTATTTGACTGTTTGTTCTCATAGCCAACTAATTCTTTGAAGCCCTGTGAGACAACCTTGTTGTGATATAGGGCTCTACAAATAAAACTGAACTGAAATTATTTAATAACCATAACCAGAGTACAGAGTACTGTGGCATGAAATGTTGGTTTGTCTATTGCCCCAGAGTCAATCAAATGATCTGCAGTCTGAATGTTGTCCCAGTGGCTGATTTATATTCATCAAAACCACTGCAAATTCCTAACATGGCGCAAAACAGTCACCACGTTTCATGTTGTTTGCCTGCATGCAGAAAGTGAAAGGCGCATGAGCCAACTTCCGGTAACTGGTACCCTAGCCTTTTCCTGTAACCAGATAGGCCCATGGCATGTGTGATGCTTAGTGGAACAGTACTATGGCAGCAGGGTGACACGTTACTGGTCTACACATGATATAATGAAGGTGCTGCTTGGCTCTGTGGTAATAGACAATGAGAAAGTAGTCCCACTGTACTGTGGACATAGCCACTTTGTAATCATTAACACTGATCTCCAAAGGAAAAGCTCTCAATGTATCGTGTACCTATCCTTATCCGTAATAGTTGGAAGCATAAAGCAGCTTTTATCAGTCTTCATGACCAGACTTCACCTGTCTAGATCTCCTTCTCACTCTGTGGGAAGGTGTCAACTTGAGTGACATGACATATAACTGGCTTAATCCTTATCAAATTTGCCTATACTTTGACTGGGTTATCTTAAGAGAGATTGGGTAATGTGGTTTTTATCATTATTGTTATTATTATTATTATCATTATTATTATTATTCCTCCTCTTGGCAGCCCACAATGTTTGATGGTAACAACACATCAATCCTGGATGTGTCATTGTGTTGTAATATCATATGACAGTGAGGGTCATATAATCTACTTTTATTATTCAACCTTCCATAGCCACCTTCCAGAATGGGCATCAGTTTCCAGGTTATATTATACGATATGGTGTGTCCATGAGAAAAATGACATCTGTGTGACTGAACACTCGCAACAGTGGAGATGATGAAGTGCTAAATCCATTCTAATCCTGTTGGAGGAAGAGCTCCACCAGTTAATGTAGATTTATACGCATGACTATTGTTTCTAACCCATATGTTTTCTAATTTGTTTACATTACAAATGGTTAAATATGTATATACATGGCTACAGTAGAGGTTTAAATGGAGAGTTGTGTAGCATTTACGGCATATGATGTAGTGTTTTATTTTATTTCCACTGCCTCTGTGTGTGCATGTGTTTGTTCATTGTCTGTGTCCCACTTGTTTATTCTATCTTTGTCCAGTCCTGACTCCTTCTATATTCACTTCTCCTCTGTTCTTGCTCGCAAACAGAATTACCTTTTTCTGTCACTCTCTCCGCCTTTTTTACACACACACACACACACACACACACACGCACACACATATTTCTGCTTTCTTTCCCAACCTCTAGTTGTGAGATCAATGCCTCCCCCAGGTAGGCTGAGTCTGAGTTATTCTGCCACACAGTGTGGGTGAGTTAAAAAAGGCAGACCAATGGCATACTGAGTCAAATTTTATGTGCATCTCAATGCTTTGTTCATGTTTTCTGTATTTGAAAAGCACTAAATGGAAGTCAGACTACACAGTTTCTGTTATCCTGCAAAGATCTGAGGGGAGGATTTAAAGCTATGCTCTGAAGATGGAAATTTAACCAGATTTAAACAAGAGCAGCTGTAAAATGAAGATTAAAAAAATAAAAGAATGTTCTCTTTTCCTTTGAGCTGGCTATTGCAAAATGATCCCAACTTAAGTGAATGTATAAAATGAACATGGCAACTGTTATAATAAGTCGAGTTCTATTTTCCTAATATTTCCATATGTGTGTTTTCATTTTACTGATATTTCTGAATTGGCAACACCCTGGTGCAATGAAATGAGGCAATAAATTCCACATACAACACACTGAGTCAACTTTATGGTAGTGTTTAACTAACTCCATTATCACAGCTATGTTGATAAAGACACATACACACACTCATCACTCGTCACCAGGTGTTTGCTCCTGGAGGATTCTGTTGAGTTTCTGTAAATTGGCTTAAGAGTCTGATTTAGACGAGGTCTAAATGTAAAGGGTCACGAGATAACTTTTTATGATGTGGTGCTATATAAATAAAATTTGATTGACTGAATTTGATTGATAATTTTGTATGCACAACACCAAATTCTGTACATTGAGGCTGTTCTTGGCCACATTTGATCTGTATGTTTGTCAAATAATTATAACACTGTAAAACTGTGCATTATCCATATACTGTTAAATATAACATTCAAAGCATATAAGAATAAGCCGACGATACAAGCAGGGCGCTCTTCAAATGTGAACAGGACACATTAGTGATTATTTTTACCCAGAAAAAGTAAGTAATCAAACAGATTTAAATAGTTCTTAATTGTTAGAAATATTACATTAAATTCCAAAGTTCCAAAATATCATCATTCACTTTCAGTCATTATGTCTGGTATCTTTCCATGTCTCCAAGGAAATAATATCATGATACTAGATGGGTTTTTTTTCTCCATAAATGAATGGAGTTTCACCTATGATCTTGGACCGTATTAAACCCTAAAGCGACCAAAACCATCTACCAAAATACAATGTTTAATAACTTCTGATCCATTAATCCTATCAATCCATGCAAATAATTAGTGTAAAATACAGTTTGTCATCTTTTCATGGTCATCAGATATGACCCATTTGGACGTTCAGAGGCTCCATAGTTACCATGGAAACACTGTCATTTTCTACAGCATTGATTCACCAGTAAAACCAATGCAGTTGGATCAATGACAGTGGATGGAGACACTTGGTTTTTTGTTCAGTTAATGACATATTTTTAGAAAAAGTTACTCTTTCTTAATTTTCTGATATTATGACAATTAACTTTAATCTGAGCTTTTGTGAACATCTATGTGATCAGAAAATTAAACATGGGAAAACATCCAATTTTTATTGAAGAAACACAAAACACAGAGAATAATATCATAATAAATGGTGATAAATCACTTAAGAAAGGTTCAATAGGGAGAAAAATTCCTTTGGGAACTGCTACAAAAGTAGCACTGGGTCTTTATGGGTTAAAGTTGAGTCTCATGATATGTGGAGGTGTAGAATAGGAACTGTGCAGGGTCAAATCATGTGTCAAATCCTGAATGTTCTGTTACAAAAAGACGGCACGTGGGGAAAAGAATTCAGTTACCCTATGGTTATGTCCACACTCTTCACTAACACTCAACACTTAAAGGGGTCATACTTTGTTAACCCACTTTTATAAGTCTTTGGTTCATGTATTTGTGTATTTGGACCCTAATAGTTCATAAATTTTGATTTTGAACCCTCCAGGTGCTGCAAAGCTATCTGTATTAATTTTGGCAAAAATCTAGTGGATTTCTACAACCTGTTTTAATTCCTGCTTAACTTGTTACGTCTATAACTAGTTACATCATGACATTTGCACATATAAGGTCAAGACTTCTGATGAACATTTCTCCGTGTACGACAGAATTGTTTATCAGCAGCAGTGGTTGTAGTCCATACTGAAAATATGTCCAAACCTCAAGCCAATTACCTAAAATGTTCAGTTGTTGGTTGAACGGCACAGAGCAGCACAGCCAACAACCTGGAGGGGGCGTGAAGTGGCTCATTTGCATTTAAAGGGCCAGCGCTCAAAACCATCTTTCTGGTATCATTACTCAGAAATAGGGTTGAAGATGGACCCGTGGAGTTGAATTAATGAAGAATTCAGACCCAAGCAGAGCATTTACAGTTTATGTAGACCACAGGGAAATGTTTGAAAATGCATAATTCCATTTTTTAAAAAAAGCAAAATATCACTCCTTTAACTCATACATTTTACTACACCAAGCATCTACACTGTTGTGGTATTTTAACCCATAAAGACCCAGTGTGATTTTTGCGGCAGTTTCAACATTATTTTTTTCTCTCTGTTTAACCTTTCTTAAGTGATTTATCATCATTTATCATAATATTGTCCTCTCTGTTTTGCATTTTTTCAGGTATGTTCCTATATTTATTAATGATCATGTACTTTAATCATCATGCTGGGATTACATTTGAGGGTTATTACAACAAAAACAGAGAAAACTTAAGAAAAAGTGACTTTTTCAGTTAAATCTCTCATTAACTGAACATGAACCCAGTGTCCATCCACTGTCATTTATCAGACTCCATGGGTTTTACTGGTGAATCAATGTTGCAGAAGATGATGGTGTTTCCATGTTCACTACGGAGCCTCTGAACTTCCAAATGGATTATATATGATGACCATGAAAGGATGACAAACTGTATTTTACACCAATGCACCACATATATTGATAGGATTAGTGGATCAACAGGTATTAAACAGTTTACATCAGTAGATGGTTTTGGTTGATGGTGGAGGTTTGGGTCTTTGTGGATTAGATCTTCTGAGAACAGAGACTCATGAAAACACCGCTGACTCTTGTTTTACTTAACAAAACTCCAGGACAGTTGATCCACACACCTTCATCTGCTGTCACTACATATCTACATGATTCACTGATGTCAGTGATCTTCACAGGGATGGGATCAGATGGCTTGAATAATGTGAGTGGTATTTTATATATTCACTATATTGACAAATCCACAAAGGATCAGTACCTGAGTATGCAGTCTGAAAAAGAGAAGTCAAAATATGATAAATGTCATCACTTACATAGGTACAAACATTAAACACATACCAATACTGTATTATGTTCAAACGTTTTCATTGGTTGTGTTACTGTTCATCTGTGTTTGTGGCCTTTTGTGGTTCATCTATTTTTCAAAAATAACTCGAGTCTTCTGTTATTAGTTCTCTTTAGATACACATCATATACAGCTTTGAAATGACTTGTTAGAGGTGGGTGACATGGTGCTGTCCTGTGTTTTCTGCCTCTTCCTATGAGGATCTGTAAATTTTCTTGTCGGTGGTAACAATAAATATCTGTTTATCTGCTGTTCTTCTAGTCATTCAGAACCAAAATGTATGTTGTCAAGTCATCATCTAATTCTCTTTTCTTGGTTTAAAAAAAAAAAAAAAAAAAAAAAAAAAAAAAATTTGCTTTAAATGAGCTTATATACAGTATGGGGCAGATGTTCATAATATTTTTGTCTGAAAAAATATTTTACTGTTAGAGGAAATTTGACTGTTTGGTTTTGCTTTAATGAACTTGAAACAAACACAACTAACACAACAGTTGGTGTTATATTGCATTTTTAATTATTCTGCATTATAAAAGGGAGGCAGATTCTGTCCGTTTGTCTGTGTGTGTGTGTGTGTGTGTGTGTGTTTCTCGGGTGTCACTCAAAATTCAGAAAGCACTGACTGCTGCAGTTTGGCATAGTTTTGTATTTTTCGTCAAGGAAGAGACTAGCGAAAACAACAAGTTGATAGGGCCAAAATTTTGGGAGATATTAGTAATTTTGGAATACAATAACATCACAATCACGTTGCTATATAGAACAGAATCATTATTGAAGTCGGTTACCTAGCAACAGATAAACAATAGGGCCACATTGCCATGGTGTCAAATTTCATGTGCAGAAACAGACATGCCAGCTGAGAGGTTATTCAACTGAAAATTACTGATTATAAAACAGGTAGTTCCGTCCCTTGTGTTATCACAGCTCGAATATTGTTCCACTATATGGTCCGCTGCTAATAAAACTGATATAGCAGAGCTTCAGGTAGTCCAAAATAAGGCTGCCTGCTTAGTGCTGAAATGTCCTAACTCTACAAGTATTAAGGAAATGCAGTATATGCTGTCTTGGCCTATGGTCCAAAATAAATTACAGTATAACTTATTAGTCTTTTTAAAGAAAATAATTCTGACTGGTCAACTGATTTCAGTGTTTGAAAATACCAGATATGTAAACCAGACGTATTCACATTCGAGTTGGCGTGTACTGTAGTGCTGATTTGGTCATTAATCGGTGTAGAACTAAGTCACTGCAAAAGTCTGTTTTGTTCAGGTCATCGCAACTCTGGAATAATTTGCCAAAAGACTGAGGGACTCACCTAATTTACACGTATTTAAAAGAACACTCAAATCTAGGGTGTACCATATGTGAAAGTTGTACTTATTGGATGTGTTAACTCTTATTTATTCTACTGCATTGTCACTGTATTTATTGCAAATGATGTATCCATTTTGGATGTCTTTTAACTGGGACCCCAGGAAGACTAGCAACCACTATGGTAGAAGCTAATGGGGATCCCCAATAAAAAATAAACAAAATGCCAGTGGAATTTACCAAGCAAGTAAAGAAAGTAAAGGAATGAACTGTATCAGAGGATCTAGAATCTGTGTTTCCCCATGGGTCAAAGCGGTAGTTACTAATAATTATCTTATTAATAATATACTCAAAGAATAAAAAACAAACAAAAAATGCACTCACATTAGACCTAGTAGTCTGGATGAAAATCAGTCAAATGGGCAGCTTTTGGATGTGTTTGGCTTCAGTGGTTTTGAGTTCAATGCACCTGAAACATCCAACTCAATGTTCTCATTGGACATCCTTGAGTTGTGTCTGGTCTGTTTGTGTAAATAGACCACAAAGTGATGTCACCATCACTGTTAGTAAAGATACCTTGGTGAATGTCATCAGAGAAGAACATGACTGTCAACTTCAGCTGATCCAGAGGACTGCGTCGTAGTCAGTCCACCACTGTATATGATCAACCATGTAATGTAAATGGAACTATTTGTTATTGACTGAGACCAGGTCATCCTGTCAGTCTGAGCTGTGGAGGCCATACTATGTGTTACTGATGCATTTTTGAACAGGGACTGTACTTCTCATTGAGCTGGTTCAGAAGTTTGCTATAGACATTTGACAGTATTTCAGAAAATGTCAACTTGAAATGTTCATTTGTTTCTTGTGTGATTAGTTAGATAAAAAGGGCTAATCAGATCTTCATTTCTGAAATTGTGTTTATGAGCTGTTTATCACAGTGAGTGCATACTCTTTTACAGTTTTCAAGCCCAGAAAAAAAATTGGATGTTGTGTTTTTACATTCTGTTTTATTTGCACACACTTAGAAGTAAAAGAGCCTTGAGCGCTGGAACACTGATATTGACGCTGGTCCCGACGTATTACCTCTATGTTCTTCCTGCAGCAGGGCATTTATCAATCTCAGTTTAACTTTACACCCACACATTTTCACACTGACTCAGCTGCCGTTTTTCTTCTAATGCTGTGTGCAGATGTGTCAGTGCTTGTGTGTGTTCATGCATATATAGTGACAAAATTGCTTTATTATCATGAGGGCGATGCTCCTAATTTCCCTCAAACAAGGTCATATCCTGTCTAGTGAAAAACAGGAAACAAAGGGCATACTTGGCAGCAGACCTGGATCACACTGCTGCAAATCACCAAAGTTACGTCGTCTGAGGAGAGGCCAGTCCCCTTCCTCTGTTGGGCACTCGTGAGTGTACACATGCTTTAATGCATAATGCAAGCCGAGTCGAAACCTAACTCACAGTCATGCTGTTTTACCCCGCTATGACAGATAAATCTAAGTTGTGGTTTTGTGCATGCGGTGCCCACGGCAGCTGTCAATCACTGCTGTCGTCTCTGAATGAGCTTCACTGGGAGATGAGGGCCTATTTGATTTGATCACTGAGGGGAACCATAAGGCCTGTATCACTGTATCACACACACAGGGAAGAGAAGAGCTGCTATTCCTGCAATATGTCAGATCCCCTTGAATGCACACACACACACACGCACGCACATGCACATGCACACACACACAGGCAGCATGCAAAAAGACCAACAAAGACCCAGACACTTATGCACAGGAACTCACAACACAGTTCCAGGATCTGCTCTCTTACAGCGATGCTCCGGTGCAGATAAACGAACACTTTCGTTTTCACAGGCAAGGAAGAAGGGAGATCAACCTGATGGAGAGGGAGATATGATAACTAACAGCTGAAAGCATGAGAAAAGTTGGGGCGGTGAAAGAGAATGGGGGGGGGCAGCAGATAGAGACAGCATGTGTGTGTTTCGTCAGAGGGCTGGAGGTTTGTCTCCTGCTGCAGAGAAAGTGCTCAAAGTGCAGACAGAGTGTGGACTGGTTTGGCCTGCTAACCTTGGAGTGCTAGTAATTGGCACTTAGCATTAAACAGCCCCTCTCCCTCTGGGATAATAAGGCACACGGAGAAAAGAGAGCTGTAAGCTTTAACAGACCACGAAGAGTTCATCACACACGCAAATAATATCTTGACAAAAAATGTTAAAAATATCAAGAACAGAAATGAGTCTTATTTTACATGAAGTCTTCCTGGGATAAATTGGTTATGAGACTTTTAATCAAGCATTCACAATCTAGCAAAATATGACTGTTTAGATTATGTTTAGAAAATCATTTTCTACACTTGGAGCCTGGCAATGCGTGGTAACACTTATGATTTCACTGTGTTTTGCAAAATCAAATGTCACACTCTTGGCTGTGAAATGAGTAGGGGCACCTGTACATCCACTGCTAATGGTTCCAATCTCAGTAGGGATACAGATTCACTGTCTTGGTAGTAAAATACATACAGTACTTACAGCTAATGCAGAGTTACATCTGCAAATGTCAGTTCAAATTACTGAGCCAAAAGGAAGCCTTTTGTTAACTGTGTCCCAAAGCGCTGTGGACTTCTTTAAGCATGTGGATGTGATCTGACATTATTTTACTATTATTATTACTTATTATTCATTCCTATTTATTTCTACATGCAGTATGAATTCTATGTGAAGCACTTTGGTTGTATTTCTCATGTGTTTTATAAACAAGGTTGGATTAGAGTGGATTGGACCAACCACCATCCAGGTCTTTTGTGAAAGGAAGCTGGAAATGCCTTTGAACTGGTATTTGTGTCTGTAACTCCATATTGTAGAGCTTGACAAAGGTTCTCTACAGTAATCCTGACCCATGTGGTTCTGTCAGCTTTAGAGGAATGATGGTTCTTGATGTGGTTTCGTTTGAGGGAACAGATATCACAATGTTCCACGTAGGCTTGAGCCCTGACCCTTAATGCACTGAAATACTGAGTAGTCCTTGAATCTTTTAATTATATTATGCATCAGAGTGTGAATATCCTAATCCCTTTCTATCTTTATTCAAGGACAAATTTTTAAAACTATTTTAATAACTTCACACTGGTTGACACAATGACAATTTGTGGCCAATCTTTGCGCCTTAACCCTCAAAGACCCAAACAGCCACCGGTAACCAAAATCATCTCTTGATCTAAAATGTTTAATTGTTCCTGAACCATAAACCTATCAATACAGTGAAATAACTGAGGTAAAATAAAGTTTGTCATCTTTTCATGGTCATCAGATATGACTCTTTTGGATGTTCAGAGGCTCCATAGTGAACATGGAAACACCATCAACTTCTATCACAGGGGTGTCAAACATACGGCCCACGAGCCAAAAACAGCCCCCCAGAGCATCCAATCTAGCCTATGTGAAGAATTTGTGAAATACATAAATTACACTGATATTAAAGGGGAACTTGGCAGTATTTTTACCTTAATTAAACAGCTTCAAAGTAATTCTGATGGTTAAATGGCTTGTTATGGGTTGACTGGAAGCCCTCT
>JAPQRP010000001.1:35249876-35260821 GCA_037367295.1 Apogon hyalosoma
ACTGGTGTTGGAATCGAACCCAGGACCTTCTTGCTGTGAGGCACGAGTGCTACCCACTGCACCACCGTGCCGCCCTCTATGAAAAATAATTATGGCAAATGTTTCATAGAATAATGCAAACACACCCACAGATTACAGTGTTGCACTTCATCAGTATCACAAACTGGAGTTATAATGTTCAGTTGGACAACTGACCCTTCGCTTAGTCCCGCTCTAGAACTACCACTCACTCAATCATATGCTAGCAATGGTAACTAAGAGAGGAGCACCTGGCAAGCATTCAACTCTGGAGCAAACTGCCTAAGTGGTGCATGTACGGGACTTGCAAGTCTGATGAAAGATATCCAGAATGTTTGGGCGATGTATTTTTCATGTTCCCAAAACCAACAATACAACTGGAGAGATGTTGAATATGGATTAAACTGTAGAAAACTTCACTCGCAGCTACTGTGTAACTACTATGTGTGTTCTAAGGTAATATGCTAATGCTAATTAGTGCACAGTTGCTAGCTACAAGACCGTAGTACAGGGGTGGCCAACCCTGGTCCTCGAAAACTACTATCCTGCATGTTTTAGACGTTTCCTTCTTCCAGAACACCTGATGGTCATTATGAGGCTTCTGCAGAGTTTGATGATAGGGTGATCATTTGAATCAGGTCTGTTGGAAGAGAGATACATCTAAAACATGCAGGATAGTAGCTCTCCAGGACCAGGGTTGGTCAGCGCTGCTGTAGTAGAATACTGATTAAAAATTACTAATGTTTCAACATTGAGTTAGGTAGCTGTGTACCGCTTGAGGCTAAATCCACGATGAGGGCACAATATCCTGGTGCGCTATAAACAGATGGAAAACATAGCATTTAACAACAGGCTAAAATATATCAGATACTGAAAACTATAGGGAGCCATAACTGAAAGTTAGCTTAAATAAAACAATATATTGACACCCTGCAATGTAAGAACACTGTTGTTCCTACATTGTTGTTCTGTTCTATACATGAATCATCAAGATGTTGAGAAATCCATGTTTACATGCTAGAGAATGCTTGCCAGGCCTAGCAACTGTAACCATGGAGGCGGGACTTAGCGAAGGGTCAATTCCCACCTCAGCTTCCTCATCTCTCTTACTCTCTCCTGCACTTCCTCAAAAAGATCTGTATATTTTCAATAAATCATTGAAAAATAATTTCCTTTGTTTCATTTCAGTTTAGGCACACAAGGTCACAAGGCAGGGGGAGGATAAATAATTTTACAAAATAGCTTAACTGTTTCCAGGACATTTGACCTTTTTTTTCTCATTTTCCATAGGTTTTCCATGACTGGAAAATTAGTCAGTCATTTTCCCAGTCTTCCAGGACACATAGAAACCCTGAAGTTATTTCAGATCATGGTTTTGGATATGTTGTATTGTGATTTAGTTAGTTAGTTAGTTAGTTTATTTTGGTCGTGAAACAACAGTTAGTACAGTATAGGGTTTATCAATGTAACACCAATGTGATAGCAAAACAGAAGAAACTACAAAAGCACTTGCAGACCTCTGCCCAGGCAGATCAGCCCCCACCATGATTAATTTACTTCTAAAATGAATTCCTGGATCTTGAAAACCTATGGAGTGAGTCGCTGGTGACAACATAGTGTTTCTGCTGGTAAGGTTTTGCCATGGCATGTCCTGCCCCCTCAAATGAAAGTTTGCAAAGCTTCAGGAGGTAGGGAAAAGATATATGAGCATTAAGTGTCACATTCCACTGTGGAAGTGGACCACCGCTGACCCCCCCGATTACTACCAAAATTTAATAATTTGTTCATTGTGTTAGTATCAACATTTCCTGAAATTTTATCTAAATCCATCCATAACTTTTTGAGTTATCTTGCTAACAGACAAACAAACAAACAGACACACCCTGATGAAAACATAACCTCCGCCTTTCCTTGGCAGAGGGAAAAATAATATGAAATTTAGCATCCTGGTCTATGTTTGTGTTGTTTTTCCTTCTACATATAGTTTTCATAGGTGTACATGTTGGTTTCCTGATAATGATATTGAAAAGTTATGTGATAGAAGAACACCAATTTTTGCAGAATGCCAGCCTTCACAAACGTTGCACATTGTTAGCGGTCATCAGTCAAAAATCCCATTTCAAGAAACTTTAATTTGGTAAGGAGGCTGCACAAGTCAAAACAAACAAGGGATTAAGTATTGACAGCAATAGGAAAACATAAGAAAAATCGTGCAATTTAATGTTGGGCTGTACTCACCACCATGACCACACGGGCCTTTCCCGAGTGTAGCGGTGACTGACAGGTGTAGCCCGACTGTAGGCCAATTATTCTGCAGTTCTGTGGTACATAAAGTGCTTTGTCATTGCTCCTGGGAGTTCAGAAAACAGGCTGATTTGACACCCAGCACCTTGTACAGCTGTTCACAAAACCAAGATCAGCACGACAAGACATGAAGTAAACCTAAACCTAAACCCAGAAAAAACAATAACAAGGAAAACATCGGCTGACATTTCCTGAATTAATGATCAGCTTTTTTTCCCTAAGAATACCACATCCTCTCAAACCCACATTTCAGTACACAAACTATTCCTTCTTTATCACTGAAAAATGTTGATAGCCTAGTCTTTTCTTTTTCCTCAAATGGCTGATTCCTCATTTGGGGACTAAATAAAGTAAGAAAATGAATTTAAGTGAAAGCTCTTAACATTTGTCACCCACAGGGAACAACACAAACTGTGCATTTTTGGAGCAAATTTCTGTGTCTTACTTTTAGGGATGGGAAACGAGAACTGGTTGTTTTTGAGAACCGGTTCTTTTTGAGAACCGGTTCCCAGTAGCTCAATTCCTTGGAATCGTTTTTCTGCCTGCTTAATGATTATGCTTATTGATTCCAAACAAACGTCCTGCACAACAGCAGGAGACAGAGAAATTAATAAAGCGTCTGAAGTTTCACTTTCATTTTGTACGATCGCTGCCGCTGCTGTCACCAGCATGTGTCCCCTTAACATTCCTGATTGCCACCTCATATATGACTATCTGGAACCGGGCCCAGTGTCATCTGTTATTATTATTTGTGCATACTATATATGCTATATTTTTGGTACAGAGATGGAAACATAAAAGACAGTTAATGCAAATAAACCAATGAGAATTCATAAGAGAATTGATAAGGAAACGGGTCATTAAGTAAAATTGATAATGGAATCGGAATCGCTAGATTCTTATTAATTTCCATCCCTATTCACCTCTACATAGTATGATCCATCAGTTTAAAAAAACAACAAAAACATTTGAAGAACAAATTATACAAGAACTGTGTTGTTTCAGGTAGTTTGAATCAAGCTGTATTATTAAAGAAATGCACAAATACACAATGATGAGGTCAATGAAATTCTGAAACAAGTCTCTTTTTATGAAATTTCATAACCTTTTATCTTTTATTCATGCAGTCTAAGCAGTCCATGACTGTACTTAATACAACATTCCGGTTCAGTTTATTTTATTGTGACTTTTAAATACTGTGGTTACCAACCATTAATTATTAACTACTATGTTTTGTTAGAAAAGGATATTAAGTCGAAGTCTCACAATATACCTCTGTAATAATGCTGTTAAATCTTCATTCATTTAAAACTAATTGACTCCTAACTGATTTGTTATTGCAGTGAATCATGGTCTTTTATTTGCTGTATGCTCTGAACAAATGCAGCCTTAATTAAAAAATAAATAAATAAATAAATAAAGTAAAAGGCTATACGCTATTTGTCCCCAAGCAACTTTAGAATTACAGTCACAGAAAAATATCACACAGTGAATTGCTCCTGAAGTCTACATTTGTTTTAAAGTGGTTCAAATTGACTTCTGAATATATGTTTATGTAATTTACTCAGGGTGTCTGATACAAATGTGCCTGCAATGAGCTGTGATGCTGATGATGAAGCTAATGGAGGCAAGGCACATTAAAAAAAGAAAAAAAAAAACAAACATTGTTAAAAACCCTTAATAAAACTGAAAATGTACGAGGAAAAAGTTTCTTGTAATCTGTTTCTTGTCACTGAACTGGTCCAAGTGTGTGAGGGGAAAGTGGACTGTCCATCAGCCACCACAGCCACAAAAACAAACACTATTACAGAAAACGTCCAGTCAGATGTTACTGTATACAGCAGAAAGCAAATTAAAACTGGGTGGTCTGTGAAAGTTACAAAAAATACAGCAACCACAGCTGCAAACACAAGTCATAGTATGTTTGGATGATGATAAAACTCTGATTTGGCACTGCTTAAATTTCTGGGTAAACATAATCAACTCCAACTTAAGTTTATACTTGGGTCTGAGCCAGAGCACACTATTACTATGAGCCACAGCAACTAAATACAAATGAATCTAAAAGTTTGTGACGAATTAGTGAATTTTTTTCCCAGTTATTTAACATCTAACTGAAGTAGACATTTGGACTGCACTTTATATTACAGCTTAGAAATAACGTAATAATAGTAATTTGGTATCAAATAGTTATGAAAGCGATATCTATGCTAAAGTAATAACCAATAAAAATACCAATGAATATCCTAAGTAAAAATGATAATTATACTGAATTACATTTTCCCTTGTTTTCCAAAATATTCACTTTGTGTTTCAAGGTGATAGGCTACTACAAATGAATGATTTGGTGCCGCTATTTCAGACATGGAAACATTATTTTATACTATTAACAGCCTTTCATTTCATGGCAATGTTAGATTGAACTAAACCAAACATTAAGAGGTGAAATTTAAAACCCCAAAATGCTGCCCATTCACTCTGATGGAAAGCTGCTCATTGGACCCTAAGCTGAAAAAGTTCCTGGCCTCTGTGTTGCTTCAAGTTTACACCAAGTCACACCTTTTGAAATCGATTTTTGGGTTTACAGACAATTGAAAAACATGAAAATACATTAAGCCTGCATGTAAGATAAGATAAGATAAGATAAGATAAGATAAGATAATGCTTTTATTATCCAATAATAGTGGAATGGAAAACATATAAAAATTGAGAATAAAAAGAGTCATTTTTTGACGTTTTTGTTAAATTAAATGTCTCTTTCCTCACTGTGATCTATGAAGTAAACACTGCCGCCAAGTCTGAGTTGTTGTGGTTCTGTATCCAGTTCTTATGGTTCAGCCATGGATGGGTTTTATCAGAAACACTGGGACAGACACATTAAGGGCCAGATCTGCTAAGATCACAATAAGAGTGTATTAATTTATGTGCACAGTCTAGAATTTTTCCTGTGGGGTTGAATTGCAGTTTGTGAGGGATTTTACTAAGATTGCTTGCACAAATGACAACAGGTGCACAGTCTTGGAAACTGCCCTGTTTCAATGAGGATTTTGCGTGCACTACTGGTTGCCATCATGGAGACAATATGCTAGAAAAACTATTCTGGGATACGCTAGCACTAATGGTAACAGTGACTGGAATGATCCAGACACAAGGAAATGTAACGTTGGAGGAGTTTTATCATAAAAGGTATTGTATGACTCATCCTTATGACTGACCCTAAATCATCCCCTGGTTCGTCTAGAAGTTCTAAAATGGCATTGCTGGGCAGCGGCGCCAGATTCATTTTAGAGGTGGGGGTGTGTGGGATTATTGGATTGAATGACTATCAGGAGCACATAATTTTGTCACAGTGTAGCCTAATGTTGGTGTGTATTTTTAATCACAATCATCAGATCAAGTGGAAAAATAGCCTTTACAAGAGTCCCGTAAAGTGCGTGTGTGTGGTGATGGGGGGTGGGTGGGGCTCTCATCTCGATCATTTTTTCTTCCGTCATTCCAAAAATGTTCACACGAGGGTGAAAAATGTGTTCTCTGTGTCTTGTTTCATCGTTTCGATGTCACCTTTTTGCAACGATAATTGCAGCCATGTATGCGCAGTTACACATCCAAACCCTCTGCACCTCCCTTTGAGACGTGTTAAATATAGACGCAATTTCTATCAGCAAAGATGCTTTTGGGTTTGATAAATCATTTTGCATGTGCTAAATTAACACATTTACATTTTCTCCTCTCGGCACAGTGTAAACACCCCATAAGCATATTCACTGTGGCAAACGTAAAGGCTCCTGATTCAGAAAACTTTGTGCATCTACTTAATGTCCTTTCAGTATCAGTTTTATTTATACAAAATAGCAGCTAGTAAATGTTTTTAGTTGATATCCAAATGATAAATGTAACATTCTGAGGTCACAATCATCCTAAAATAAATTTTGCAACAGTAAAAAAAAATACAAAAAAACCTAAATTTCACCAGTTTATTAGTAACTGAGATTTGTGTGGACTGTGGACTGAGTAGAATGATAGAAAGATCGAGTAGAGTGATTAATTCTGAATATAACTTTGGCATTTGCAAAACATTTCTTCCCACTAAAACTTTTTGGTATCTTTTATGTTTTTAAGTGCATAAATATGAAATAGTATCAGATTAGTCTTCCTGTGTACATTCAAAGGCCTGATGTTACTATGGTTTTATCTATGAAATGAAATGCTTCTTACAATCCTGATTCATGGTTACCACAGAGGAACTACATAGAAACGACCATGAGTATTTCCTGGTAGGTCAGAGTATTGAACAAGACCAAAGAAAAATAAATAAATAAAAAAATAAACAATAGTAAGTGCTTCTTTGGGTCAAAAAAAAACAAACTGTAGATGTACACGGAGGAACTAATCAAGGACAGAATGCATGAGAAACAAAAAAGCAAAAAAGACTGTTGAAAATAATCTATAATCAATGGTCAAAAAGTACATAGTGCAAAAATACAACAGCCAGAAACACATCTGAGGCACAAAAATAAAAATCTTGTGTTACCTACAAGGACATTATTAATGGTGTCCTTGTACATACTAAACTGTAGAAATGATGTGACGTAAAATACATTATTTGTACATTACTACTTTGAAACATTTGGAATATTCTGAATATAAGAGAAGTTGAATTTAAGCATTATACTATGATAATATATTTTTAATAGTATGAGACATTTA
This sequence comes from Apogon hyalosoma, assembly GCA_037367295.1. Lineage (NCBI taxonomy): Eukaryota > Metazoa > Chordata > Actinopteri > Kurtiformes > Apogonidae > Apogon > Apogon hyalosoma. The sequence goes on from JAPQRP010000001.1 coordinate 35,256,906, forward strand.
ACGATGTACAGTATCTATTGCCCACTACTGCTTATTATTATTGAGCTATAAAAGTGATACTGACATTTGATACTTATCTAATTATATTTCTTTTCTTGTATGATTTTAAGAGTATTTTGTCATTGTCTGACTGTGGGTATTGTTTTTTCCCCCATGCACTGAGCATTGACCCCTGTGAAAAGTACTAATGTGTCAGCTTGACCCCATCCCACGCAATCTAAGATTAAACACTGATAGTGTGCAGTACTTACTGAGAGTCTCCGCTCTGTCTCATAAATTAGTCATTGCTGTGCCGACCTTTACCCATTTACTAATTCCCTGAAATAATTTTGGCTCCCAATCAACAGCCTTGTGCTAAACTAGAAATAACCCGCTGCCTTGTTCAAGTGCAGTCCTTGTGTTGGGTTTATTTAATGCCACCTTGGTGGACGTGCTTGTTTCTCCCTCCATTTTGTAAGCAGTAATAGGGCTGAGTTGTGCCTGCGTGATAGACAGCTGCTTCCGTGGACAGTCCTGATGGGTTTCAGGATAAACAAACAAGGCCAACCCCTGTTTTTTATTGCATAGCACTGGATTTATCTCACAGGAGCAAATCTTCACTACCACTTAAGTTGAGCCATTAATTGTAGTTTGTTTACACTCTTTTTCAGTGTAATTCTAAAGATACAGCACCATAACACCTATAAATCTTCATATCCATCAGCAAATGTGCAGCCAGAAACAGAGACAAAAGCTTTCTTTTATACTTGTGTTGACACTAAAGCGCACTTCTCTCTTCCAATGCTGATACTATACTCTAGCATCAAATTCAGGTTGAAGTACTTGTCAGCATATCCAGAGGATGTTCATGACATGAGTACAAAGTTTGATCATCTCTGAAGATGTTTCACATTCAAGTTAGTGTGGTCTTGGATTTTTATAGCATATTTATATCCCCAAAATGGAGTTTTGGGGATATAATGGTTTTACCCTGAGCGCTGCTGCCGGATACCCTTCGTATGAATACAATATAGGACAGATTTGGCTGGATTTCTTATCCCTTGATAACCAACATAGCATTACCAATTTCTGTAAAGCCCTGTGAGGTGACTTTGTTGTGATATTGGGCTCTATAAATACAATTGAATTGAACTGAATTAGGGGACCCCTAGTGGAAGGAGCTGAAATCGATAGGGTTTATCGATTTCAGCTTCTCTATGAGTATTTTAAGTCATCCAAATGGGGCCGCTTTAGTTGAAAAAACTTTTTTTGGGACATAAATCAAGCAACAATAGGCCTACTGAGATTAAATTTGCTTCATATTGATAGTCTTACAAATGTCCATTTTCTGGCTTCCAACCAGAGTTCATATGGTGTCATTTTCATTCACTAGGTAATGTTTTGTGGGGAAACATTGGTTATTTGACCATTATTCTGCCACTGTCAGGTCAATGTAGCTCAAACTGAGTTCATGTCAATTTTCTAACAATTATCTTTCTTCATGCCACTACCTTGAATTTACATATTTTTGTGAATTTACATATTTACATATTTCGACAGTAGGTGGTGTGTTTTTTCCAAATGTTGGGGGAGCAGAGGATTGGGGGGATTTTGGGGATATACCTTTGCTGTTGGCACCCGACAGCGTAAGCCTCGTTCTTGAAGTTGTTTTTCTTACCACAGGGAACAGAGGTGGACCTTACTGTTGTAACCGACCTTTATCCAGTGAAAAACAGATTGTACCACCTGCTATTTTTATTTTTGTTACTGAAAATAAAGTGAGCAGCCTTCACTTTTAGCATGCCTCCTCACTAGTTTGCCCTTGTAAAATGTTTAAGCCACAGTTGAAGAGCATTTTAGCGGCCATTTTGGTCAGGTGTTTACTAGGGACAAAAGTAGGTCAGCTAGATGGATTCTGTATAAAGTGTCTATTCTTTATTATTACAGCTATATCACTAACCACATTTCCTTCATTTTTTCTTCTGTGGTTTTCTGCACCATGTCATTTTCATTACTTCTTTGTTCCATTCAGATCTATTACATTATTCTCAGTAGTCTATTCTCTTTATTTCTTAGCTTCTCTCTTGGTCATACTGCTTGCAGTATTGTATGTTAGAGCATTTGTCCAATCATATTTCAGTCATCATGTGTTGCCGGGTAAAATACATCAGATTTGAGATCTTCAGAATAGACAGTGCAGCCTCTGGAGCTTCACTTAAATGGCAATGAACCAGTTGCTTTAACCAATCAGATTTCATGTTGGCCACACGGGGGCGATCTTCAGGCCAACAAAAATGTCGGAATTTTCATGTCATTGATTGACCAGTCAAAGAGCATACTAGTCTGCAAACTCAGTCTAAAATACATATAATGTGTATATTTTAGAACCAATAACAAACCAGTAATAATATGTTTTGGTTTAGATTCAGTAGCTGTTGTCCCAACCCATAATGGCCGACAGTGGAGAACAAATAGATTTGGCCCCAAACATACTTAAAAAAAGAAGGAGTAGTTTTGGTGACTATAATGTATAACACTTTTATGAATAGTTTTATGTTTTTGTTATCTTATTAAGTAAATTAGGATGGTTTTGTTTGAGATGGTGTACATGGTACAGGTCTGTAGTGAAAGGACACCTGCCGAGTTGTGCTCATTGGTTGGTTTAGTAATTGGATTCATTATCACTACATGAGATACTCGTCTGTGATGCAACACCTGGTTATATGTGTTTTGGTAAAATATTGATGATATAGTATTGATATTAAAAGGTGGATTACGGGGCCGTTTACACATAGCCGGGGATTTTGTTTGTGCCTATCGTTTACACGACAACAACGGGCACGTGCCCAGTAAACAAAGGTTCCTAATAACTGAGGGCCAAAGTGGAGATTTCGGCAAATCTCTGTGTTTGCATGTAAATAGAGGGAAACATGAAAACGTAGAATCTCGGACGGACAAATTAAATACTCCACCAAGTTCACATGTGATGATGCAGGTTAGAGGAGGAGGATGGAGTTGGTAAGTGAAGTTACAAGGATTAAATGAGAAAATAAGGAAGTTTGGTAGCAAATGTTAGCATCTTAGCTAGTTAGCGCCCACGACATCTGCTTAGCAGGATCTTCATGTATTTACTTGATTTAAAATAAGGTCTTTATGAGGTGTTTCCACATTGTCATACTTCATATTTGGTTTATCTGTTTATCCTTTATCTGTTCTGTCCAGTTCAGTCGAAGGTAAATGAAGTCATCATTTACATCCGTTCACATCCATCTACATGAACTAAAGACAAAACATGATTAAAAACAGACGCAGCTGTTAACAACAACAGAACTAAAATGATTCGACTCAGGGTTCAAACCCTTTTTCACCCCCTCGATCACATCAGAAAAGCAGTTTGTGATTATAAATAAAGTCACTTCATCATTCATTTACATTGCATTGTATTGGTTACACGTCTCGGACACTTAACCAGGAAAACTACATCACCCTAGGTTCATAGCGGCAGTAAAGTTTCGCTGTGATTCTTTTCAGGATTCTAATTGGTTAATGGTACTTGATCGTCCCACTACACTGCCAGGCGTGGCATGCTCTTGACAGTATAGATATACAGGGCCATATAAATGCTGAGTTTTCCAAAAACTATCACATCTGCATGTGTTTGTCTTTTTTAAACAGAGGGTGAAATCTCCATTTAAAAAAAATACTAAGCTACTTATAAACACAGCCTAAGTCAGACAGAACCACTGAAGGCCTAGGTGTGAAATACACAGCCCCACTGTTTTAACAAAACTAGAACATTTTGGTACAGATTTTGAATCTTCCTGTTGCAGATTTGTTCCTGTACCATAACATCCACCTGGGCATAGCAACCAGCCAGCCAAGCCTAACAGTGTTGAAACTGGGCTTAAGGTAGTCCCCAAAGAGTCACAGGCAGCAC
>JAPQRP010000001.1:35266553-35307250 GCA_037367295.1 Apogon hyalosoma
GAAGGAACCCACCAATCACAGCTTCCTGTAGGAAACAGGACAGAACAAAACAGCACCCCTAGAGGGCTGGAGGAGAAATACACATAAACAGACATACAAAAACAGAGATTATGACCCAGGGTCATAACAATATATATAGAAACAATTGATATGCTGACATCAGCACATGCATAGACATGATGACATCAGCTGGACTGATGCCAAAATACGTTACAATACATGCAAGGGGCGGGGCTTGTGCCTGGCACCACCTGTTTCTTTGTTTGTTAACATTTTAGCAGCAAAACTATTGGTTGAATTCATACCATATTAGGTTTATAGACTGTCAGTGACCCAGAATAGATGTCATTACATTTTGGGAAAAGTAGGTAACACTTTACATTTTTTTATGAATTTTTAAAGTATTTTTTTCCCACTTAATTATAAGAGGCAAATTTTCAAATGTCAATAAAAAACATACATTTTGTTTCATTTCACTTCAAACTTGGTACATGTATAGAGGCAGTTGATATGCTGACATCACCACATGCGTAGACATGATGACATCAGCTGGATCAATGCCAAAATAAGCTACAATATGTACGAGGGGCGGGGTTTGTTGTGCCTGGCACCACTTGTTTAATCTGATTTTAGCTTCAGTAGCTTTAACTTTAATCATTTCTACCTTGATTTCCTTTTTAGCCCGTTTATGACAGCCATATGATCTCTATCTGCAGCGCTCAATTTTTACTCAACAAAAGAATTGAATTTGTTCCAAAACTTTATGCCAATAAGTAACTCTTCAAATTATATACTACTGTATGTGCTTAGTAACATTAATAGACTAACAGAATAGACAATAGCATTGTTAATTACAGTTACATGAGTCACATTAATTCAATGTACAACAGTAAAGACAAAACTGCAATCATAAAAGACAATCACACAGCAAATAATACCTGCTTTTGATCCAGTAAGGCTGTATTAACCTGTGGTGTGACCTGTATTTTATTAAAGACCGAAATAATGCTTTACTTTTCAAATGCCTCGGGTGAATACATCCATATTCACACAAGTACACACATCGCACACTTGCACAAAAAACACAGCACTAGTGGTTCGACTTGACATTGTTACTGTGCTATTTTCTTTGTAATCATAGCTCAATTGAATACTCCTCAGAAATTTCTGTCTCTTTTTATACATCACATAATTAGGTCCAATTATTGTTAATAACTTTGGGCAAAAAGCCTTTGTTATGAAGGTCAGTGTGGTCTGACAGAGCTTTAAAGCTGCCCTGGCCTCATATTACTCTCTGCATCATTCAGTTAATTATGTCCAGCATGTGCACATACACATGTGGCTCTTACTTTTGCCTATTGTCTCCCTCATGTACACACACACAAATTCACACATTACATTCAGTGGATAAGCTAAGGAGAGTTCCTACTTATTCCAGTAGATGGGTTTGGTAAATTCAGTGGCGGTCCATACATTTAATACCACCGCTATGATGTCACAATTATAGAAAGCATCAATACTATTCAAAAAACACATTAATCTGATGAAAACTTTTAACACAATTAAGTCATCTGCAGCACAGAATGACTCTAAACGTCTCTGCCAGTGCATTTGGGGCAGTTTGTCCAAGTACAGTTAACATCGCGCGTGTGCAAATTGGCAGTTGATCTGGTAGTGACAGGCAGCAGAACCAACCCGTAAAGATGGAAAACACTAAACAGCACGTGTGCCCTCTGGATGGAAATATGAGGACAAAAAGAAAAAACCCAAGATGGAACAGTCGACTGACATAAAGTATTATGCACACTCCACAGGAAGGACTTTTTTTTTTTTAACCGAAGCACTTCCAGCTTCAAATACTACATTAACACCAAATATACAATAGTTGGGGATTCTGCTGGCACTTCAGCTAACGTGTGGCCCAGCTTGCGACAAACACATTAAGTGCATTTATATTCCCTTCTTTCGAGTCTGTTTGCTCATGCAAAATTAAACGCAATTATTATGGATTAAAAATGAATGATATTTAATTGTGATTAATCAAAATTAATTCACAGCAACCCTGTGATTAATCTGATTAAACATTTTAATCATTTGACAGCACTACTAATAACATGACAAAAGCATAAAAATTTTACAAAAAACACCATAGTCTCCTCACCAGAGGTGCTTGTTATTTATATACAAAATCCATATTTTTTTTAGTGCAGGAAAACTTCATTGACTCTGTCATAGAAGTGATCTGTGCATTTCAGTTCCATCATTAAGTCCTTTTTTATGTCCATGGAGGTCAAGGCTGACCTGTGTCCAGTCGTATTCCTGACATACATTTCTGTTCTCTTGAGGACAGAAAATGTCCGTGCAACATGCTAGGTAGCATCTGGGTTGGCTGATCTCTCCTCAAGATGCTTTTCTGGAAAAGTTTGCGTCGAAAATGGATTTTTAAGTATGTCCGAGACCAAATAATTTTCCTTTCCTGTCAGCCATTGTGGGCGTAAAAAATTCTACCTCAAATCTATTAATAGTTCAATCCAATTCAATTCCAATGAGCTTTACTGGAATGAATCAAAAAGAATATTGCTAAAGTTATATCAGATAAGTTTTGCTCTTACCATCCAATCAGAGGAAGGATAAATGCTGAATCAGAACCACCCAGGTTCAGTGACGCCCATTGAACCAGGTTCAATCCCTCCCTCGGTTCAGTCCATTGGTTCAGTCACACCCATTGATAGACTTCCAGAGAGCTGGATGCTCAGAGCAGTGGTAGATTCAGTCATCCAGAGGCTGTGTTGGTGATCATACTAACTCTGCCTTACTCTAGTGAGGAGTGTTTTTCTTTTAAAAGCAACAAAGAAAAGGCTGAGCTCTGCAGACGTCGAAGGCCATAGCACTTGATTCTCATCATTTTCATATTCATCAACCAGTTCAGCAACCCCTTGTGCCTTATGAATCGCCACAAGGTACAAGGTTACAAAATTACTAAACTTGTCATTTCTCTTTCACAAAGTAATACTGTTTCCAAACCAAGTTCCAGTACCTCAGAGATATTGAATCGAGAACACATACTGATAAAAATAATAATAAACACAGTTATTATTATTAGTTCAATAATAATATTGATTGCTTAAAACTATTTCAGCACCCTACTATATCTTGAGCGAGGGTTATGATGGCTGTTACCAGACAACAGAAGGGGAAACAAACTATGGGAAGGGTGATGAAGGTCTTTTATGACGTTGATGGCCCTGTGAGGACACCAGTTGTTGGAGATCTCCATCAGGGAGGGGACAGGGGCATTCATGATTTTGCTGATGATGCTGTGAATATTAGGTCCTAAGTAGGTACTTCTTGGATAAATAGCCTATTCTAAGGTTAATTTGTCTACAAAATCTCTTCGTCCATCTGTCCTACTGTGTGTATAAATACAAAATGGAAAGTGCAAAAGTTGAGATTTGATTCAAACCCTGGTCCCCTGCATCAGCACCTAACATCTTTACTAGCTACACTATCTGTCCTGCTCCACTAGAGAACGCACACTAAAACACATAATACTCAAGGAGGGACTCAGTCACTGAACATCTACTTCATACATTAATACACACTACTTTATCTCACTGAATGATGAATAGAGCATGCATCTGTTATAACTATCAACACGTGACAGTGCTGACAGTGCACCCAGAGGTGACTAACGTCCTCTTTAACACTGTGGATTATGTGATTTTGGTAGGTGCATGTATACGCAATAATCCCATATGAACAGTTAACAGAGTAGGAGTCTGTACACTTCCACATCTTTAACAGGGTAACTTAGACCTGATGTTATAACAGCAATTAATGTGATATGATTGAATTTAATTCACTAACATCCTGTATCACCATCTTTTATAAATAGCCTATGCCTTAATGCAGTTGTGGCCCAGTAGATGTACAGACTATAGTGCACTCTGTGGAATGCCTCTCCAGAACTGGTGGGTGGGTCTGACGCTGGTGCATCTCCACCCTTGTGGTTCTGCACTGAGCACTACTTGGCCCTGTGAGGTGACACTGAAATCTGATTGGCTAAAGAAACAGCCCTGATGCCATATAGTTTAAGTTATATGAGCCTTCACTACTCATTCTGAAGGCCCAGGGCAGATTAGATTAACCCTGGCAACACAGAGACTGAAATCTGATTGGACAAAATGTCTAACATCCATATACTTGTACTGGAAGCAGTGCAGCTGAGAGAAACACTAAGAAATGAAGAGAATTGTCTATATAAATTAATACAATTTCATGGAACAAATATTAGAATTTAGGTTGTAAATGTAGGTCAGTGTTTCTGATGATGTTTAGGCCAGCAGAGAAGGCTTTGCTGGCCCTGATGGACCACCACTGGGTAAATTTCAGAGAAAAAAGTGGTTTGCTCTCTAGAAAGAAAGCAATACATTATCAACAGATAAGCACTTTCCCAGTGGAAGTTAAGGAGGTTAAGTTGAGTGTAAAAGGCGGACACACAAATGAAGACTCGAATCTTTTACATTAGTCTTCATTTGGGATTCACTTTAAATAAACTGATTTTCTGATGTTTGGTGATGAATGTGGTGTGAAATTAACTTTCTCTCATGTTTCTCTCAACCAAGCAGCGCTTCAGAAAAAAGAAATGGTAAAGAATGTGTTTATCTACGGTGAAGGTGGAAATTTGAAATACCAATCAGTGAAACAGATAGTCGCGGTGGTGGCTTTCTATGACTTTAATATACACCAGAAATATAAATCTATGAATGACAACAAGGATCTGCTTCTACATTGGTAATTAAACCAGTAAAGATCAAATATAGCCTGAGAAGAAATGCTTTAACACTGACTCATTCTAACATTATAAAATATTTATATAAAAAAAAAAGCTGGAAAGAAGTTTTTCCAATTAAGGTAAAACTTTTCAGCTGAATCTGTCATCTCTCTCTAAACTGATCTAATATATATAACGCTAATGAACAAACCTGTGACAGTTACTGTAATGCTCTTGTAGCACAATATTAATTTTAACCTATAAAACTAATTTTTAGCCGGATTAGCAAAGTAATAACCTGCTCTGAAATCAGAGTGCCCTGTTTCACACTATGACCACAGCCTCACTGAGCTGCTTAATGTGGCTCAAACACCATTTTCTGTTTCTATTTGAACTGCGGATTGCAGCTTTCAGCAGAGGGCCACTAAGACCTTGAGAGTGAGTGGCAGCAAGGATGATTAACACAGCTATGGGGATGGTGAAGGAGACTTACACACGGATACACACAGGCTCCCTGCTATGGATCAAGACTGGATATGCTCAAATGTTCTTAAGGGATTTACATCCCATAATTGTAACTGCAGCAACCAGTTAGCCGTGTATATGACAGTAGTGAATGATTTTGACAAAACAAAGTAAGGGGATGCACCTTTTTGTCAATGGGGCTGCCGTGGTTTCTTAGGAAATGAGAAAAAGTCCCATTGCTGCTGTTTTTAAAACACAAGAGGAGACCCCAAATTGTGGGTTTTTGTACAAGCGTGTTTACAATTTTCATCAAGTAGAATGATTTCCTCACTACATTATAGGTCTAGTGTGTGAGATTTAAGGGTATTTATGAGAATTTTCTTCCAGAAATGGAATATGATACGTGTAAATATGCTTATTTCAGTGTATAATAAAACAAAAATAAGAATCAATGTGTTTTCATTATCGAAGGAACAGGTCACTGCTCATGGAGTCCACTGTGTTACAGTAGCCCAGAACAGACTTCCTCTTCTTCTATTTTCTGTTTTACAGCAGGTGGCACTCAACATTAAGATGAATTATGCCCAGGATGCACTGCATACCCCTCTTGTCTGTAGTGGCACACAAGCGAAGCAGGCCTCGCTGCTGCATGTTTCTTGGAAGCATACGTTGACACCAGATGCGGCGCTGCTTTTGCTAGTCCTGCTTTCTATGAGTTTTCCATTGATAATACCATCGAGATGACAGAATTTCACCAAAAATGTTCATCCTCGGAACATATTGAACAGTATTTTTTCACGTCTGCGACTGCAACATGGAAACTGTCACTTTTCACTATATGCTATCATGTTTACAGGTTTGGGTGGAAGTTAGAGTGAGTAGAAGCAAAAATAGATAAGAATACCTGTGTCAATAGACACCGCTGTATAACTGGACAAATTGACATATTAATGGTTAAAATATCATTTAATATTTTATATAATTTGCAGTAATATGTTCATTTGGCCACCAACACAGCTTCACCTGTCTATTTTGCTGTTAACACCTTACTTCATGTGTGGAAAAATACACATCTCTTCTTTTTTACAAATCACACGATGCTCTGCAGTTCTTGACAGGTGCCTCATACACAACTGTCATGCATGTGGCTGCTCTAATCTGTGAACTCATACTACAAAATGAACATCAACCTGCAGAGAAACTGCCAACGGGAAAAGAGTGTTTTCCAGGCCTACTATGTATGTGCCTATTACATTTATGTCTGAACCAGAGGTAAGAGCAGATATCTTTTATGGTCACTGTAAAGTCACCTACACAATAAAACTGGGACAGCAGCTACTGAAACGTGTATTATGATTAAAACACATATCAAATAGAATAGATGAGCTGAATGCACTTGATCAGAGAGCTGTGGCCACTCCATCCTTGCACACCATCATAACATTAAAAGCATTAATGGCTTTATCCAAAATGGCCGACTATGTACTACTGACATATTGAATCTGACCAAATGTCGGAAGTAGTATGTAGTAGTTGAAAAACCCGAAATAACTGCAGCAACGCAAAAGCATTCGTGTTTATATTGATGCAAAAAATATCTCAGTTGTGCCTTGACATATTTGCATGAAAAGCCATATTCCAAATTGCATTTCGGTCATCCTCTTCCTCTTCTTTTTTTTTTTTTTTAACAGCAGGTTGTAGTTTGTGTAATCACATTATTGCCACCTCTACTCCTGCTCTTCTCAAATTCAGACCAAAGTTCATTTTTTACATGCATTAAAAAATGATTACATACACAAGGGAGAAGATCCCCTACATGTTTAAGTACCTAGAACCGCTATGGTATATTTTCACACAGGTTTATTTGTAGCAAAAAATACAATTATGTTCTAGTATGAAACATTGAAATTAGCTACTAAATGAGGAAAAGGTTTAGACCAACATGACACTTAAAATACATAATCAGTGGCAGCTCATATGTCTCACATGAAGAAGATGACGATAGGAATCACATAAAATAATTTCACAAAAACATGAATATTTAAATAAAAAAGCTATATATGATACAGCCTCCATGACTGAGTACTGAGTATAATCTGCATTCATGTGTACTTCCTTTGTACACTTGAACGTTGTACAAAATGTTTTTGGTCGTTTAGTGAGCAGTCCTGTTTGAGGCACAAAACTCTCCGATGCTCTCCCTTTACGATTATAGATTCTTGTTATAAATGGCATGTGTGCAGTAGACCCTCCTCCAATACAAGAGATAGGAGACAATCAGGGCACAAATACTTGTACCCAAGCACCACCCACAGGAGTAAACGTCACATCCCAAAAAGGATCCAAAGCTTCCTCAGAAATGCAATGTCACACAAGATCGTCCAAACCAGGGGTGCCTACACATTTTTGGTTTGTGAGCTACTCTTAAAATTACCAAGACAAAATGATGTGCATCCATTATATATTACTATATATCAGCGGATAGCTCAGTACATACGCTCAGTACGAGGGCATACACTTGAGACTGGACAGCTCAGTGGGTAATGCTGCTGACTTCAATGTGAGAGACCAGGGTTTAAATCCTGGCAGAAGTGGTAACAAAAATGGCATTTAGCCCAGGCTAACTTCTATAATTAAAAAAATGTATATTTTAAAATAGCGGTGCATGTGCTTGGGCATGTCCTACTGGTGATATGTGGTTATAGTGCATTTGAAAACCGAGTTTGCCACAAAAAAATAATTTCACCAGCCACCACTGCAAACAATCTAATTTATATCCAGCAAATTAATGGATATTTATATTTTTACAAAACATATATAATGCACCTCCTGTAAACATCCACCAGTAGCTCACAGCTAATTATTTCCAAGGTGGGAAAAAAAAAGTGTTGTGCACAGCATTAATATTCATACAGCATATTGCACTGTATACAGCTGTAGAAAATAGTGGACAATAGCATGTAAGATCTAGTATTTATAAGGATGTGTATACACTGCCAATACACCCTGAAGTAAAGAAAGATTAGACCAGACAGTAGCGACAATAACATTTTCTAAACTCACCGAATATGAGGGTGAGGGGTATTTCATTGGCTGCAACCTGCAATTCCACATCTAGATGTCATTAGATATCACACTGGACCAGGGGTCGGCAACCTTAAACACTCAAAGAGCCATTTGGACCCATTTCCCACAGAAAAGAAAACACCAGGAGCCACAAAAGCCTTTTGATAACTAAAATGAACATAACACTGTATACATCATTCTTTACCTTTATGCTATGTGTGTGTGTGTGTATATATATATATATATATATACATACATACACACACACACACACACATATATAAAACAATGGTGACTAACTCTAAAAAAAGAAAAAAAAGATGCTGGGTTCAGTGTTAATTTTTTTTGGCCATTTTTCAATTTAGTCTTAGTCTGAGGCCCAATCCCAATTCACCCCTTAGCCCTCCCCCTTACCTCTACCCCCTTGGCCTTTGCCCTTGGCACTACCCCTTGAAATGGAGCTGCGGTGTAGGGGTTGAAACATTCCCCTATGAAATAGGACAACCCTTTGCGACCTCTTATGTCATCAGCAGTCATCGATGCCGCTATTAACAGATGCGAAAACTTTGTTTCCGAAAGTATTCACCGCACCGTCAGCAGCTGTAACCGTCTCTGTTCCATGGGCTTTGGTCATCTTTTTGCAGCTATCAACTGTAAACCGCAGAAATGTGATCTATAACACATTAAAACAGCATTAAACAGTCAGTCAAATGATTAAGTTGTTTACAAAGAAAATCCGTACATTTGTGTGTTTCTTTCATCACTGCTGCACTTTTTTGCTGTGTTTACCTCCATCTTGCCAATGATTTGTACAGAATTATGGGAGATTTCTCCTACCCCTCCGTTCGTAGTGTGGTCCTGGAAAATCTCCGTTTCGAGGGCTGTACAGTCCTCTGCCTTAGCCCTTCCCTTCTGTCTAATTGAGAATCGGGACAACACTACCCCTTCATGTATATGCACAAAACTGAGGGGTAGGGGTGAGGGGGAGGGCCAAGGGGTGAATTGGGATTCAGCCTTTGTCTTGTGTCAAAGTTCCCTGTTAATCTTAGTCATATTTAGTCATTCACATATACTTTTTTGTTAGTCATGTGTTAGTCGACTAAAAGTCTCAACATTTTAGTCTAGTTTTAGTCAAAATATTTTATTTTTTTTTTGTTTATCATTCCAGTTGAACTGTGTTTCACAACTAAATTATTGAATAAATTCTATAATAACCTGGAAAAACAAACATCTTAATTGAATTGAATTGAATGAATGAATCTTCAGTGCAACTTTGCTAAAAGTGTTTGGTTCGTTGATTCACTACTCATTTCCAAATGATGCACTTGTTCTGACAAAATTTTATTTAGAATCACTGACCAAAAAAAAAAACAAAAACAAAACAAAACTGTTGTTAAATTGTACGACTGTTATAGCTACAGACTCTTATAGCTGAGCAGACACAGGTTAAAGTTGAATAAAAACTTAAAAGGATAGAAGTACTGTAGACCTAAAATACAACCTATTTACATGTTGGGTTTGGTTCTGTGGTTGAGATTACAGCAGAACAAATGCAATTTTGTTCTGAACAGAAATAATGTGTCACAAAAACTAGAATGGACCCGTTGTTAAGAAAAATCCATTACAAGATGGAGGTCTAAAAAACAAAAATCTGTCTTTGAATTACGGATTTTTAAAGTGAAAACATAAACACAACAAACACCTATAAATAAGGGCTCCGGGTAGAGCCCCACAGACCTCAGATCCAGTTCCGAGTAAGGCTTCCATCAGCCCCCAGTTACCTCTCTCTCTCTCTCTCTCTCTCTCTCTGTAAAGTCACTCAGTCCACACAGGAAACCGACATTTTTTTTCAGTTTTTATTTCATGTTAAACATTTTAGTTTGGTTATTATTTGTCAACGATAAAGCACATTAACGCAGTATTAGCATTTTTAGAACATCGGCGCAGTCTCGTCATCATCTTGTCTTCATCGTGGGAAAAAGGCTCGTTGAGGAACATATTTCATCTCGTCTGATGAAATTAACAGTAGCTGGGTTGAAGGTTACTTTCAAATAAAATATTCAGTGTCTATTTGAGTCCTCCTTGTACAGTATTTATGAAATGAAAAGCCAAATTTAAACTATCCACCTGCAGTAAAACAAACATGCAAACCAAAAACATGCACTGGAGCGTGCACTCAGCTGTCAACCTGAGTAAAAGGACTATTTCACTGAACAATGTTAAATGTATTTTGCAAAATAACAGTCAATTTAAAAATTTATTTTACCTGGTTAATGTGATTTTAGCTCCTGAACCTCTTTTTTATGTTCATATAAGTGTCGGGGATGGCATTCCATGTTTCAAACACAAGTTTGTCTGGTTTGGGAAGGTTTTCAGTCTCACTCCATTTCTAATTCTGAGCAAGAACATCTTCAGCAACAACAGTATCTTCAAGATTAGCTGTCCAGCGTTTCAACTTAGACACTCATATATCTTTGTTGGTTATGTCCACTAGTTCCGTCTGAAGATCGGGTTGACTTCCACCAATGCGGTCATATTCAGTAGGGATGGAACCACGGTCAGTTTGGCAAGAGGGAAGGATAATGTGTTTATTTCCTCTCTGAACTCACAGATTCATTTCCCAAATGACGTCTGCATTGCAGTTAATGCAGACTGCAAAAACTCCAAATGTGTCAAATTGTGAGCTTGTTTGAACTCCGTCAAAGAGGGGAATGACACTGTGTACCTGTCTGTCAATCTCTGGCCAACCCTGTCCATTTGCGCTCTAATGTCCAAACCTCCTCCATGTGCAGGGCTGAGCCTCCTTCACCCTGAACAGTTGTAGTTCAGCATGTTTAACCTTTTCATGCATAGTGGTCACTACAGTGGACAGCTGTCCAAAGGTGTTCTCTTGTATATTTATATATACTTTTTTTTTTATTGTTTTAGTTCCATATCAGCCAACACAGTGGATGTTTATGTCTCATCCCATACACTGCAGTTCATACCATTACTGTAACTTTACTGTTCTAGATAAACCTGATCTGCAGTAATATGTTTGAGTGTTAACAAAAAAAAAAAAGTTAATTGTTATTAGACTGTAATTAACAGGGTTTTTTTTTTATAAAACAAAAAGTGCATTTTTTTCATATTATCTCCATGAAGTGAGTAATAACTAGTATTAGAATATGTTAAAATGTGAGAAAACATCAGATTAGCAGCATTAAAATATTTTCATTTCATAGTTTTCACACATTTGGTCAGTAAATACATGTTTGCTTCTAAAAGTGCATGGTGTCCAGCTGAGTGGACATTTTTGTAACTCCATGAAAAATAGGCTCATAAAAAAACATCAATCGCATTAAAAAAAAAAAAAAATTATGCCTAAAGAGGAATAAAAACACTCAGGAAAAAAAAAACTCTTGCTTAAGGTTCTCATAATTCACGTATGAAAGGGTTAAACCTTTTGCCATTCTTTTATTGAGTGACAAAAAGTTAAATGTGTTTTATTTTAATGTTACAAGATTGCCATAATTTTCCAATTTAGAATTTTAAAAAAACTAACAAACTGTAATAAAATTAATTAAAATTAAATAGTCATTAATCATTTTCCCAATGCCACATGGGAGCTGCAGCAGAGGGATGAAAGAGCCACATGTGGCTCCGGAACTGCAGGTCACCGACCCCTGCACTGGACCTTTAAAGCGTCACCAGACATCCTCTGTTCCTTCACCTGATGCTCTGGATCTTGATAAAGAGAAGGCGATCTCATGAGCTTTTTTTATGACTCACCCATTCAACAATACAGAAGGTGACATCCAGTTTTTATAATTAGTCACTGTTTCCATTTAAGATTTTCACACTTAGGATTCAACCTTCATTTATATGCATTAAAGGTTTTGAAGGAAGCACTACACATACGTAATGAAGTCTGAAAATCTGTGTTGACTCTCTTGCTGTGACATCAACTGAGTATTGCTAATACAAATACAAACTTTATATTGTTGCTAGTTTATCTTACATAAGAACATTGAATAGGGTCTTTTTTGTGAACTACAGACAGGAAACACAATGTGCTTTTCACACAAAGGTTAGAGCCATCATCTACACTTTTTGAAAGCAGACTTGAATTGTTGCAGGGTATAATGAAGGGAAAAAAAACTGAAAAAAGATCGTCAAAGCAAGGTTTTGCAAGAGACAGGTTGTACACTTCCAGCTCCTCTGTAAGGTAGGAATTTCTTTTAATGTGCTCTGCTGCTCATTCTGCTGTATTATGAGCTTACATCGAGGTCTTGGGCGATAACTTTGACCCACTGACATTTGAAAGACATGAAATGTCTCTGATATCAGCACAAAAAGGCAGTGAGCCGGAAGCTGACACTTACATAATAAAACTATTCTTATGAGTCAGTCAATCTAGGGTTATGTTAGAGTGTTACTATGACTTAAAACACATGCTTTTTTAAATCTGTAAATGGAATTATATGTGATGGAACATAACAATGAGTTAGAGTATAGCTCCTGTACCCAAAAGAAATGCTTTCAAGAAAACTGTATTGTACTGGGGCTGTGCTAACCTGGAACCACTACTACACAG
Source organism: Apogon hyalosoma (assembly GCA_037367295.1). NCBI lineage: Eukaryota > Metazoa > Chordata > Actinopteri > Kurtiformes > Apogonidae > Apogon > Apogon hyalosoma. The sequence continues at coordinate 35,279,435 of JAPQRP010000001.1, forward strand.
AATAGTAGCATGACCAGCTTCAAAATAACTTTAGGAACAGTAGTTATTCAGTGGAAATAAGTTAGGGCTACATACGATCGTGATGCAAATGTGATTTTATTGAGAAAACAAAACTAGCATCACTGCACCAAGCATAAGATAAGATGAGATAAGATGAGATAAGATAAGATAAGATGAGATAAGATAAGATAAGATAAGATAAGATAAGATAAGATAAGATAACCCCGCCTTCGCCTATATGTAGCTGGGATAGGCTCCAGCGACCCCTGTGACCCTAGTGAGGACAAAGTGGGCTCAGAAAATGAATGAATGAATGAATGAATGAATGAATGAATGAATGAATGAAAGATAAGATTTTTTTTTTTTTTTTTTGGTGGAAAAAGTTGTTTTTAGGCTTGTTTTGTTGTGGTATGGGGATAAGGATCTAAGTAAACAGAAATAAAAGCAGTCCTGATAGTATATACAAGTAGATACAACTCCTTGAATGGATTTTATGAGATAAAGCAGTTCAACTCATCACTTCCTGCTTTAAAAATTCTTTAGCCTTCTGGCCGTGATGATTAAGCAGACTTGTTTTTTTTTTTTTTTTTTTTTGTACTGAACTCAAGCCATTATATTGCTCTATTTAGAACCACACAGATAGTGATTTTTCCCTGTTAAACCACTGCCTCAGTGTACTTCATTTAGTTAATTTAGTTCATTTGAATCCAAAATAACACATTAAGAAAACATAGCAACAAAGACAGTGGAATTGTTCGGTTTGTCAGGAAATTCTGGAAGGTTTAAAGACACTTCAGGGCTTCAGTTCCCTTGTGTGAACCTGGATATATAGTGTTAACTTAAATATACATTTTTTGGTGGGCCTTTCTTAGATGGAAAATACAATAACTCAAACTAACCTTAACCTCATATGGTTCCGTCCATTAATCATATAGATTGTCCCTTAAACACTCCTGTCTCACAGCTGCTCTGGGATATTCAGACACTCATCACTACATTCACAGCCCCTTAATAATAATAAACAATGTGCAATAAGGAAAAGTCAACAATGTGCAGTTATCACACTCAGCAATGTGTAATAATCAACAATGTTCAATAATGGAAAATCAACAATTTGCAATAATGGAAAATCACTAATGTGCAATAACTGATGTACTTACCCCTCACTGTCCTCTGCACCTACTCTAGGTGTGACTGTGTGACTTGACTGGAGGGGTTACTGTTTTTACTGTTTGTTTGTTGGTATTTTTTACTATTTAATACTATTTAAATATTTTGTATATTTCCTTTTTTTTAATGCAAGAAATACCATCTTTGTAAAGCGCATCAGAATTCCGTTGTGTATGCTCTGTGTATACAGTGACAATAAAAGAAATCTTGAATCCCTTCCAATTTTTTTAGAATCTCACAGATACGGATGTAAAGTTCCAATTTAAATGTTGACTGTACATTGTATGTGTGAAGTTTCAGACTAACTTGTTTATTCAGCTGTACTTGGCTGCTCATTCAGTTTTAAATCTCAACCTATGACAAACTGTTCTGATGCTTTCTCCTCTGCTATTGTATGCACTAGTACACATACCAGTATACAGTACAAATGCAGCCATTATGAGCCTGATCTTCACACTCCCTCCCGCTTCCTCAAACTGGCATTGTTCATCCGATTCCATCTTTCCGCTGCAGAGAAAACATGACAATGATTAAGAAGCCAGCAACTTTCCCAACACAGCACGAACTAAAGGACACAAACAATGTCCTTACACAAATAGCCACTATACGCCTACAGTCGTTGCTGTTTTTTCTGGTTTTCCATATGCTTTATGATTTGCATTCACCACCAAATGCCAGCACTTGTGAGTGTGTTTATCTTTCTGAAGTTGAGGCCTTCCCAAATGTTGATGTTAATAGTTGTTTTCAAATTCTGAATGTCCCCCTTGGTGAATGTTATCTGTTTCTCTGGCTCGTTTTCTCTCCACTGGCGCAATGCAGATTAGTTAGCTTCTACCAGTTGGTACAGTCTGGGGCTCCAAACATTCACTTAATGAATTGGCAGTCATCTGTGTGTGTGTGCGTGTGTGTGTGTGTGTGCATGTGTGTGTGTGTGTGCATGTATGTGAGAAAGGGAGAGCGAGGCAGAGGGAGCAAGCGTGAGGGAGACCAGTGAGATGCTAAATTAATAGCAGTCATCTTTACATGCTTCCCTCTGCTAGCTAAGCCTGCTAATGAACAGACTTGGACGCCTGTGGTAAGTATCACATACACAAACACAAAGACACACGCGTTAATGCACACAGAGAGGTTTTTAAAAAATGCCTGTGGATTTGATTATGACACCAAATACACACAAACACACACACACACACACACACACAAAAAGAGCTGCAACACAAACAATGAGCTCCCTGACATATGCCTAAAACGGTACCAATGCATGGGGCAGTCTTAAAGTCTACGTGGTTGGATTTACCACTCAAATTGTGCCTCTTCTGTTTTTTTTTTTTTTTTTTTTTTTCCCTGAAAGCAATATGCATTCACATACAAATGTGCACAGGGGTGCTGGGGGTGTGGGGCAACCATGACAGGTACCACGGTGCTGATCAGGAGGGGGGCAGCTTCACGCATTCCCATTCACACATGAAGTTGCCAGCACACACAAACACACACCCCCACAAATACATGTGCAGGAGCAAACTGGTGAGATAGGGGCGAGGGGATGCCTCAGGGGTGCTACAGTTTCTGTAGAGGAGCGAAGGGACCCCCCAGCTGCTGCTTGCCATTTCCTCGCTGTCATCCCAACGGGGCCCGAGTGTGTGCAGACGCCTGCAAGTGTCTGTCTATGTGTAGAGGCAAGATTGCAGAGCTTTTCACAGTGGGGTATAGTGAGCCAAGTACGTGTGTATGTGTACGTGTGTGTCTGCGAGTGTGTGTATGTGCGTCGTCCCCGTGGGTGAGACTGAAGCCAACTCCAGGAAATGGATTGGCATGGAAGACCTCGCCAGGGATTCTGGGGTGAAGATGAAAGAGTTCCTGCACTCTCTCTTTCTCCTCCCTCTCCCCCTCTTTCTCTATGCTCGCGGATGCACTTTTTATCTTCACCACTTGGATTTCGTGAACACGTGCTCACATGCACACACAAACTACAGGGAAGTGCACAACAGCAGATATCCCCCAAACAGATATTCCTAGAAAAATCCAATTACAAATAAGCCCTATTAAATATTTATAAAAGATATTAACCGTTACCGCAAAGGTATTTCCACATTGTGTTTGGCTATGAAACTGAGGTCTTCCCCCAAACTGTGAAGAGCAGCAAAGGTATGACACACACAATAACAAGAAATACTTCTATGCAGTTTTCAGTTATCAGTGTGCAGCAGCAAAACAATGTATGAAGTGAATGTAAAATTGTTCATAAAGCAGAGGAAGAATTTAACATTTTGGAATTTGGGTTAACATGTTACTGAAAATTACTATTATTATTATTATTATTATTATTATTATTATTATTATTATTAAACAATAGCTTATATAATATAGAGAGACATAAATAATAATGTGTAATTCCACTGATGGCCACCGGATGCTGCACTAAAAAGCCCATGGCACCATAGTTTTATGAATTCTCTTTATAAATACAAAGCCTTTTTTGTTTCTAGGGCCACGCTCCTGATACCCTCTGATAGGTATACAGTCAGTTGGGCTTTTTGGAACAGAAAAAAGCAACTTTACTACACAAGATCTTTTCATGACAGACAGCCTGACCATTGTTGTGGTAAATAAGTTTCACTTGCAAGACTGTAAAAATGATTGTGACACAAATGTCTGATGGAATTTACTGCTATGCTGTGCCAGTAAGGTAGCATTTAGGATTAGTTCACCTGTCACCCATCACACTTCCTAAGCTTCACCATTTTGTCCAAATATAGTCATTTATGGCAAAAAAGACCCAGCATAAACACCTGGCTGTAAACAGAACTCTAAAATACATATGAACCACATTCACATGGCAGCCATTTTTCTTTAATTTTATGTTCAGTAAATATACTGACTGTGTAGGGATAATGTCCTACTGCTGTGTTAAAGGTTGTACAAGCACAGGGAATCAACTTTTTTTAATACAACAAGTGAAAACACAATGGAGACTTAATGCTCATTTATGCTCACTTTATGTACGTAAATAGGTACGTCGGTTCCTAACGTTGTCAAACTTCATACTTCCATTAGTTCACTTTTTATTTGTGTGGGACATTGAAATGAACGTTTCACAATCAATCCACCAGAGGGTGCTACTTGTAATTATCATACTGGCCAAATACCACGAAGTAAATTTTTTTGAGAAGATGAAGAAAGTCAATAATAACAAACATGGTGATGACAAAGGAGGTTTTACTAATGTGGATGCTAATGTTGATACTGAGACGGATAGTTGCCATAAATATGTTAGTAGTTTTTCACTAATTCACACAGTCACTCTTTGAAAAGTACCACTATTTCTGGAAATTAGTCTCTTCAGATCTCAACGCTGCCTCCACGGTTCCCGGTGGTACTGCTTCGTATTCTCCGTTTGGGTACGCATATGCAAGCTCCCAGAAAACGTCCAGAATTACGTACGAATTATACGCAGAGGATGGAAAGAATGCTCTGTTCATATCCACTGTCGTCTTTAACGTAGAGCATAAATGAGCCCTAAGAATCTGGATGAATATCAGACCACATACCCAAGTGAAACTTCTTACATACAGTATTTAAACCCATTAGCCGACAGCTAACATTAGCACTGAAATACTTACTAGCTGACATTACCGCCTGATAGTGTTACATGAGAAAGCAGGAAAGGGGGGAATTAATGCTTAACATGATGTTTTGAGCATATAGTCTGGTGACAAGACACCAAAAAAATTTACATTTTAGAATTAATTTACACCTTTCTTATCACATTACAGCTGCAATGTATTCTGAGAAGTGGTTAAAGCTAGTGTTGACTTGTCTAATGCAACTTTTCATTTGACATGTGGCCCAGATGTCCCTTCAGATTGTCAGTAACCAGCAAAGTGATGCAAAATATGTAGGATTTTCTCAATTTATGATTTAAACTTTATACTCTGATAATACCAACATTTGAGCTTCCCACCCTGAGCATGATATCTGCAGAAATTGGCTGCCATGTGTTAGAATTATACAGTTGAAGAACACATAAAAACCTAAGCATTATATAATTAGAATGCAATATGTTATTGTCATGATAACTATGTTTTGTAACTGGAATGTAATATGTTACAGCTATGATTTTGGGATTTTGCTGTTTTGCTCTAAGTTGTGTGACATTTTTACATTAGAAGGCTACAGGCTTCAAGGGGTAAAATGGAAAAAACAGACAGAGGGACACAGATGGGTTAGCTTAGTTTTTAGGACCGTGGAATATTTATTGTTTTATTAGCCATAAAGAGAAGATGGTAAGGTCTGTGAGGTAAGGATAGGGGGTGAGATTTGGAGTGGACAGCTGTGGTGGGGGTGATACGTGAAGGGATTGGCTGAAGTTAAGAGCAGGAAGGCAGCACCCAAGTAAGAGTATAAAGTAGGAAAAAGTTAACTCTGGGCTCTTGAGGATGGGGAGTCAGAGAGATGGGGCCTATGCTTGGTGAATTCATGTCTGTTGGCCAGGGAATCTGATTCTCTGGATCTTTGGGAGACCACAGATCTGTGGAAGTTTAATTAACCCTGTACAGCCTGAACCATTAAATCATTGACAGAAAATTCCAGGTCTTTGAAACTGCGGTGTTTATTGGTCCTTCTGAACAACCACTTTTTTTTTTTTTTTCCAAATATCAATTTCCATGTTGGATTTTCACATTTGTATCACATTTAATACATCGGGTCTCAATGCTCAAATATTAATATTTTTGAACAAACAAAAACATAACACAAACATGTCTAACAAATTGGTCATTCCTTTACAAAATTGTCAGAGCTCTGTCTCCTTCTTCATTAATGACCATCTTGTAGTGTCACTGGAAAGGTCCCTGTGAATGAATTCCTCCCCCCTAGTGGACTATCCATGTATTGCATGTATTTAATTGTATACATCAGGGCTTTCAAGAAAAAAAAAAAAAAAACACACTGATCATGAAGAGGGCTTCAAAACTCATGTATTGAATATGATGCATTTGGCATTATAGGGTTAATGTTCATTAAATGATTGATTCATTGTTATTCTTAAATCCTGTTTCAGGTCTGTTTTATGGTCAAGGTAATAACCAATGCAATGAACACGGGGGATAGAGAATTGGAGTCAAATTTGTAAGTAGAATCCCATCACATATGAATATGGATCACATGTTTACAGCCTTTTCACATGTTCATTTCATTTTCTGAACCATTTAGTCATCCAGAGGGTGGCAGGGGTACTGGAGCGTATCCCAAATACCAACAGGCAAAGGCAAGATGAACAGTGGATACATTGCTAGTTCATCAAAGGCCTCTTTTCCCATGTTTTTACTGACATTTTCTAACATTCATACAGTAATATGTTTAGAAACCAATGACCTTCATACAGATTTGTTTACTACTTTAAACAAGAATTGTAAATGCACGATATGGCCACTGACACTGTATGTGTTTGTGAGTTCTGTACAGCGTGGCTTTACAGATGTGATAATGTGTGTTGGCTTGAATTCACTGAAGAATGTTTTGCAATGATGTGATTAAGTAGTGCGCTTTAGAGTTGTTAGTACTCCCACTATTTGCCTTTGGACAGGGCTAAAGTTCAGACTCCATGCTAGGCTAAACACACCCTTATTGCAGATTTTCACTTGGACTCTCTTCACTGCATTTTAAAGCCAGAAGGTGATTAGCCCAAAGACTGAAAAGCAGCTAACCCTATTCTGTCTAAAACTGTAATTTCAGGTTTTCACAAACAGCCATGTGTTTCAAGTATAGAAGCATATTTTGTGATACAATATCACTGTTTATTCAGCACCTGTTCTGTTTGTGTATAAGAGTAGACGCTCCAGTAATGGGGCTGTAATTCCATAAAATGTGCCTGCTTGAGACCATACAATTAAGATTCCTGTAAGGAATGTGTGCAAATTAAAATAACATTCAAATCCTGATGGGAAAGGAATGTTTGTAGATGTTTATCTGCTACAAAAAGCAGGTGCAGATTTTCAGAAATGGGAGTGATTGGGCATTGCAGAAAATCTTTTTGCTGTGTTTTTAATTTTTTTTTTTTCTAAATGACATGTTTTGATATAGCTGGATGAAGCTGTTTGCATATCAGATAGCGGGACACATGCTGGGAGCAACATTCAATCATAAAATTGATGTGCGGGCATGTGATTGTGCTGGTGCGATTGCATGCATGTGCACCCTGTTATGCATTTGTATGTGTGGTTTTTTTTCTGCATGATTGGCATGTAAGAAGCCACTGATTATCTTTTAGATAATTACTGCTGTTGAGTGGGGAGTGTTTGGTTCTTTGATTGGGTGACAGCACTGAAGAAGTATTCCACAGCAGATGATTCTCTTCATTCTATTTCATTTGCACTCATTTTTACAGTGATTTTATGACATTTTTGGTGGGTGGCAACGTCCTGAGCAACTGATAATAATACTCTCCTACTGCAATAAAGACTGCATCATCAGGGCCAGTTTGTTTTTTTCGAATGTTAAATAAATTGCAGAATGCTATAAAGAAAAACAGGGGGCAGAAAGGCATTACATTTCTCTTCAAATGTGTACCTTATCACACAGACTGTATTCCTCATTTTTGTTTTGCTTCTCTTACCTCCTGTTATTTTCCTTTCTGTTTTTACTTTATCTTCCTTGTCATCCTTTTAAACACTCCCTTACTCAGCCTAATCTATCAAACACTATGCACTATATTCCAAAACCAATGCCACCCATACTTTGTAAATCCCTCAGTTTCTCACATTTTTCCATTACATTACTACTGCACCTCGCAGCCTTGCACCCCCCTACTTTCAGCCCCCTCCCCCTTAAAAAACCCAAAACAAAACAGAACTCTAACACCAATATGTACGCACAGACAAACTCACAGACAGAGTCCATCTCTCGAGGCTAGGCTGGCAGAGACAGAAACTTGTGCAGATGGCTTGTTTGGGGCCTGTGGCATAAAATTGGTGAGAGATGCAACTGTTAGTGGGTGAGCATGAGGAGTGTGTAGTTGGGTGTCTTTGTGTGTGTGCGTGTGTGTGTGTGTGTGTGGGGGGGGTGTCTCTATTTTTGTGGGTAAAAAAACTACACAGCATGTGCAGCTCTGACGTTAAAAAAGACAGATATGGTGTGTATATGCACAGCAGGAAGTACCCAAGGTAGCATGTAGCAGTGCAACGGCAGTCTCCTTCATTATAGAGTTCATCTGCTATCTTAATTTAAAAAAAAAAAAAAAAAAAAACAAACTCTGGTAAAACACATAACCCATGTCAATTTATTTTGTGCTTTAGAGACACTTTCAATATTTGTGATTAAATGAGAGACTGAATAGATAGGCTATACTTCATGAACATGAATTCCACTTTTTAGTTTGGAAAAGTTAATGCATCACATCACAACATAATATAATATAATATAGGCTACTATAATTCTTGGATGTCAGTCTTGCAACTGAAAGACTCCATATTGCACACAGATGACAAGAAACTTCAACAGCCAAGACACAAATAAATGGTCCAAATAGATGGGGTGCATATTGGTTGACAGCATATCCCAATACACACAATATATTAGAGGTTTGTTGTGCATTCTTCAGTGCCATCTAGTGTTCGAAGCCATCTCAATATCCTCCATTAAAAATACAAAATGTCCAGGAAGTGTTTACAAGTGTTTGTGTGTTCACACTAGAGCTGCACAGTATGGGCCAGATCTCCTAAGATCCCAGTTTATGTGTACTAATTTGCTTGTGCATTCTAGAATTTTGGTTTGAGGTGGTTTGAGGGTGATTTACTAAGATTGCTTGCACAAATGTCAACAGGTGCAAAGTCTTGGAGACCGCCCGATTTAAATGAGGATTTTGCATGCGCTACTGGTTGTTGTCATGGAGACAGTACGCTGGAAAAACTGCTCTGGGATCTACCAGCACTAATGGTAACAATGCGCTGAATGATCCAGACGCACGGAAATGTAACGTAGGAGTTTTGTCATAGAAGGTATTGCATGACTCATTCCTTCATTTATTTTTCATTTTAGAGGTGGGGGGGGGCTGTGGGGGTTGTTGGGTTGAATGACTGTCAGGCTCACATAATTTTGTGTGTGTGCGTGTGTGGGGTGGACATAAGTCTTGATAATTTTTTCTTCCATCATTCCAAAAAATGTTCACACGAAGGTGAAAAATGCGTTACTGTGTCTTGTTTCATCACTTCGATGTCTCCTTGGATAATAACCGCAGCCGTGTGCACAACTACGCATCCAAACCTTTGGCCCCTCCCTTTTCAGCATGTTAAATATAGACGCAGTTTCTATCAGCAAAATTGCTTTCAGGTTTGGTAAATCACTTTGCGTGTGCTAAATAAATATGTTTACATTTTCTCCTCCCAGCACCCGCAAAATTGTGTGTAAACGCCTCATATTGCACATTCATTGCGGCACACGTACTAACTGGATGCAGACACGGTATTTGCACCTTTGAAAGACGCAACCCTTAGTGCGCACTAGGGCATTAGTGACTTCAGATTTTTTCAGTTCGACTTATTTGTCAATATAGTTGAAGTCGAGTCGATTAGTCGTATGATGACATCACATTGACAGCAGAGGAACAACAGACACACAGCCATTTAACAAAGAGCAACTTGTACTAACATTCACTGTAACATTAACAATGTACAGTAAAGAACAGAATAAAAAACCTGCAAGACACAAGCATCAACAGTCCTATTCAGACATTTAACCAAACAAAACACAGAATAACACCTTGAATTTTCTTTTAAATTGAAGTGAACAATATAAAGTGGGAAAAGGTTCAGACAGCGGCAGCCAAGACGCACAGCATGTTAGAGAAAAGAGCGCATTGTCTTCATGACATAAATGAACAGAATAATCCAAACACACTGGCTGTCCACATTATTATCCAGTATAGGTCGTGCTTACATGGTTCACAGAACATCACTTAGACCATAGTTTTTCTAGATCAGTCAGTTTAGTAATCCTACTGAGTCGTCTTCTTCCTTCAGTCTTGGCCCTTCGCTAGTGATGTGCGAGTTTTATTTATTTATTTATTTATTTCTCAATCTGCTTTTGTGGAATTTTTTGACCCGCCCCGCAAATAAAGTGACATTTTTTGGACCCGCATGCACTGTTTGAAAATCAGTTTGTATTTTTTATTTTTTTTGCGTGTGCAATGAGTTTGCACACATGTTTATACACGCAAACCTTTAGTAGAGCCGGCCCTATATCGTTTGTGCACCATCGCAATGTACATGTGTGCAGTAGTCACATCGCAGGTCCTGCAATGTAGGAGGTAAATGACCTCAATCAGTACTCATCTAATTTCAATAGTACCTGACACACACTGCACACAGCGATCCACCAATCGCAATAGTTCTTAATCAGTTTTGAGTGAGTCGCTGGTAACAACATTGAAAAATGAGCAACGAACAAGAGAAAATCACCGTAAACGAAGACTTGGTGCCAAAAAGAAAAGCAACGGCAGTTATCTGGAATTATTTCAGCTACAAGAAGAATCATACTGAAACGTGTTCTGTGTTGACAGTGCCTTGCCACAACGAGAGGAAACACGACTAATTTGTTTGACCATTTATATCAGCACGAAACAGCTATTATATCCTCCTGAATATTTTTTCAAATCACAATATATATCACAGGGTTAAAACAAATTGCAATGTCATTTTTTTCTAATATCATGCAGCCCTAGGTCACACTGGATGCCACCCACCATCAAATGAAAAAGAGGCTGCTGTTGAAATATGGCAGCCAAGAGGTGAGGACATCAGCTACGAAATGAAGCCAAAGTGGAAGTATCTAAGTTGTAATATCACTGACAGCAACTGAGCCACTGGGATTAGTTCCAGTTCTCTTTCCAAAAATAAAATAAATAAATAAATAAAAAAATCCCATAATGAACTTTCAGGTCAAATTCATTTTATTTGAAGCCTCTAATAAGTAATCTATTTGTCTGTCTTTAGATTACTGCTCCACTAATCAGATATCGGATCAAATGGATGCTTTGATATCTGTTTTGTCAGACTTTGATTGACAGATATGTGTGACAGCTCTTACATCTGCCAAGAGTTTGTGGTTATTCAAAAAAAAAAAGTTGTTTTTTCATTAAATATAGCTCCATTGTAGTTGTGGTAAACAGTTTACATTAGCAGGAGCATTAAATGTGTTTGTTACACAATGTTCCACTGTTGGACCAAGTCTGTTTAGCATGAGCTCACCTCTGACCCCTCCAAACTACTGGCTTCAACATAGCTCTTTAGAAGCCGATGGGTTCCTCGATCCACTCATTATATCGAGTCTATGGTGAGGGTGCAACACAGTGGACTGTGAAAGGCAACCCAATCACAACACAATCTCAGGTAAAACAATCATACTGATGTCACCATGATACATAATATGATTTAAGATATTTGTTAATTAGTCATGATTATTGCATTCATTACTATTATTCAAATCCCCTTAAATCACACAATAGACTTTTAACAGCACAACCACATTATATATGTTAAACTCATGTATTTTTTTTGTTTGCTTCATTCAGTGATCAACTACAAATAAATAGCTGAAGCCTGGAGAGAAAATATCAAAAAGCCCAAATTTTAACTGATGCAAAGGTCCAATTAGTTCAGCTCACAACACAGAATGTTCAAAACAAAAGTTAAGCATGAGACTACGCTTTAATCATAATGTTAAACTGCTTGATGGTAGCTCTGCTCATAATAAACAACTTGACCGTGCTTTACCTTTGGCTGTGTGTTTCAGTCCAGTGACCTCCAGTGAACTCTTTCTTTCCCTTGCTCTCAACGTTACTGGTGTTGAAAATGACCAGTCAAAGGACATCAGTCACCGTCCCATGTGCAACGTCTCTCAAGTCAACTTGATGAGTGAGCGAGTGTTGAGCAGCAGTGAGCGAGTAGGTTGGAGGGTTATCACAGTACACTGCTCATATTCCTGCATGTGGACATACAAGTTTTTTAATGTGCACAGTTCTTTAGATTCGTTAAAGGTGCCCTGCCACACAAAACCGTATTTTCTTGTGTTTTTTTTTTTTTTTTTTTATATGTTAGGTCCATAGGTGTTTGTGAAAAGAAATAAGCGGCAAAATCAGGTCAATTAGAAAAGCTGGTCAGTGTGACGTGTTAATGCCTGAGCTCATTGATATTCATGAGCTCACTCAGGTGAGACCGTGCCCACAGAGTTTGTCTTGCTCAGTGACAGTTTTTGTATACAGCAAGCTGAGGGACCATAAAGGGGAGGTAAACATGACAAATTCATGGGGCCCAGCATTCCCAGGGGGCCTGTAGAGCAGTAGAGGGGGCCCAGCGGATACAAGTTAGAAGTTGTGAAAATTCCGTGTAAGGTCTGCCATACAAGAGAGGCATTGAAGCTGGGAGTCGGACGTTTAAAGCATGTTAAGTTTCACTTTTGTTTCTGGCCGTTCCTCTACTTGTTGCGCAGGATGCTGAAAAGCCAAGCTCTCATTGGATAGCTGTTAGCTAATCAGAGTCAAGCAGATTAGCATGTTGAATATTCAGGAGAACTGGTGTAAATCAAGCTGAGTCTTCCAGCAGGCTTTCTATACCACGTTAGAATGGCTTGAAACTTGGTAACCAAGGCATTATTCCACAAAAAATGTTACAGAGCCATGGTAGAACTTCAGACATTACCACAAACGTAATGAAGTACATGTGTCAGGGCACCTTTAAAGTATAATTTAAGGTTCCAATGTAAGTAGATGTAGGCTGAGTCGTGGTCAGGTGGTTAATTAGTATTTCCCCCCAGCCATTCTGTTTTGTTTTCTTGAAAGAGACACTTGACCTTACTCAACGCTATCCTGAGTACCTTCCTGTAGCCTTCAATGGACTAGTGTTCCATTCATGGATACTTATATACTCTGATCTGCTTAGTGCTACATTACAGGCCTGATAACTTGCTTGACTTCAAAAAGATCTTGTTCGGGAACTTTTTTGAGCCATCTTTATTGACACCTACTGGCAGGGCGGGTCATATTCTTGCATGATGATGACAATAAAAGCTTAAAGTAACTGAAAAATATACATGTGTTGTGTAAACAACATAAATGTTGTCATGTGTTCTGATTGTGTAAAGCTGCGATATAAATGCCTGAAAGTGAAAGAAACAATAGATGAATGCTACTCTTTGGAGAAGTAAAAATGTCTACGATGAAAATGGAGCAAGTAGCATTACTCTCGAAAGAAACAGTAAATGCTTGCTGAAGTCTTAAGATGATGTAACAAGTATAAGAGATAAATAATCATATGGATATACTACTTAAATAGTGTCAGACTCGATTGCATTCAGAGACTGAAGGTCTTTTGTTTTTTGTTTTGTTTTTTTTTTTTTTTTGCATTTTCCCAAAACATCACAGTAGGATTTTGTATGTGAAAAATGCCAAGGTATTGTTTTGCCCAAACAATGCTTTGTGGAGGCATAGAGAAGTGTAATCTGCTTAAAACTCATGTTTGTGTAGGCAGGATGCTTTGCATAAATCCAACATGTACTTGTCATGCCATATGGTAATTACACTAACGTTAATAAATATTAATGAAAAAAATATTTTTGTCTGAGTTTGAAAAAAAAAAAACCAAAAACAAAACAAAAGCACAACAACATGGCTTCAGACCTATCCATGGTTGTATTGCACAGCAGATGGTCACTAAACAAAAACTGTAGACAGATGTGGGTGATGGTCTAGATGACTCTAGAGTGACAGCTCTATCATCTGTCATTCAGTGAAACCCCATTAAGTAAGTTACCTACAATAATGTGAGAATACTGCATCTTTGTCAACATCATTTTTCCCTCCAGTATACATTTTTTGTCATATTCATTACAGTGCCATTTGTTTGGAACAGTTATCATGTTGGGCCTTCATTTAGTCACAGGATAATGATAAAAACCTTACTTCCAGCTGGTAATTGTATGTTGAATTCTCTGACTCACAGCAATACAAGAAAAAAGAGGAGATCTTTGTTATAGATTCACTGTATTTATTGTTGACCTCCTGCACATGCACTGGATTAAAGCTATACCATACGATGTGGCATTTTTACACTTTTCTTTTCTAATCTTAAAATGCTCCTAATAAGTGTGTGTCAAACTAAAATGTAAAAGAAATACACCAGGTTTTGAAACTCAAAAATGTTTAATTCTCATATATGTCTGATAAAAGTCTGACCAATCATTTTATTTGGTCCGAATAAAATAATTGGCCGAGCTTGGCTGAGCCTCCTGTCAATCATCTGTTACCCAGTCCTGCATCAGATACCGGTGCATCTGAATGTGAGGTTTCACTTGCACTGCTCCTCCTGTCACTGACCGTAGTCTGCTGTCTATGGGTGTGAATGGATGGGACTTAAATGCCCAGTGTTGACGGAAAAAATGATTTATTAACAGAAACAACCAAGGGGAACAAACAGAAAAACCCAACTGCAGCAGTCAGAGTCCACTGAATGAAGGATGGAGATAAAAGTCCAGAAATCGGGTGTATTTGATTCTGCAGACAGGTCTGCACAAAGCTCAACATTTACTCCACGTACATGTACATGATGTCACACAATGTAAGATTATGTAGGATGATAAATGTATGGACTATGAGAGCTCAAATGTCCATGGACAGTGGTGGAGTCCACACGCCCACAGTACGGCCCAATCCTCCCAGGTGATGAGGTGCAGTGAAGACAAAGACCCAGAGCTGCACAGACCAGACCCTTACATACAGGGTCTGCCAATGAAACAGGAGCCGTTGCTGTGCAGCAGCTGGATGTTATGTCTGATTGCTGAGGGAGGGGTCCGCAGCCACGCCAAAGAGGACCACACCTCCACATCCGCTTCCACCGCGTGCATCAGATGAGTAGAGGGGAGCGTCAGAGCTCAGGCAGGGGGAAGCAGGTGGGACTTTAGAGGGAGGCAGGTTGTTCATGTTCACATTTTTACTAAGTGCTGTGAGACATGCCAGATTAGTAGGTAAAGCTTTAAGGCATGCTGTTCCAAAGAGGGTGAATAAGTTACAGCTCCTACCATGCTGGGATAAGATTGCTATAAGTAAAGTTTTAGGAGATTTTTGACCCCACCAGTCAGACAAAAAACCCTGTGTGCAGCAGTCTCTTCAGCCTATTTGTTGTAATAGCTGACATTTAGCTCAACATTACCAATATGGTGTTTTGGACCAGCAAATTAAACAGATGGAAAGAATATAAGTGTGAGCTACAGAATGACATTTGGGTTTTCAAAGTTATACCAAAGATTAAAAAAAAAAAAAAAAAAAAACTACATCATTGTGACAGTTGTATCATGATCTTCATACAATTGAGTTTTTCACTTGTTTGTGGTTAACCCAAGTTAAATGTAGTCATATTTAAGGACATGGTCATTTATATCTACCATGTGGACTGGTGTCATGTACCGTTACATAACTGGTCTGGTTTGTCTCCATACTGTCCATACTGATCCTATTCCTCTGCAGGACATACACTGACATATACCTACAGTATATGACCTATATTTGATGTTTCAGGTGCAGGTTCAGTTCATGAATCAATAATTTGTATATTGAAATGTGATGCAATGGTTTTCTAATCCAGACATTTTTTGCTGTTTATTTGGAACAGAATTTTTTAAAACTCTTAGTTTACCCAGCAGTCCAGAAGGGTGTTTATATGTGTATGAGAGGCAAAAACATACAGAGCTGGCTTGGCTGCTGCTTGGATATTTGGAGACGTTGGAGACATCATGACATTTATAGCACTTTATTACAGTACCTCTTCACATAACCTAGCAGCATACGCTAATGTCAGTTTTCATTCATATTAGATTACATGGATAGGGTGAGGAGCTCAGTCACTCGGGAGGAGCTCAGAGTAGAGCCACTGCTCCTCTACATTGAGAGGGGCCAGCTGAGGTGGCTCAGGCATCTGTTTCGGACGCCTCCCTGGGGAGGTGTTTTGGACATGGCATGGGAGGAGACTTCGGGGAAGACCTAGGACACGCTGGAGAGACTATGTCTCTTGGCTGGCCTGGGAACGCCTCGGGTTCCCCCGCAGTGAGCCAGAGGAGGTGTCTGGGGAGAGGGAAGTCTGGGCATCCCTGCTTAGACTGTTACCTCTGCGACCCGGCTCCAGATAAGTGGAAGAAAATGAATGAATGAATGAATGAATGAATAGATTACATGGTCTGCTTAGGCCAGCTAAGGTAATATGTGTGTACATTGTGCAAAGTTGGTGTTACTATTATCAAACAAACTATATGAGCCAACTTGTTGTTTAGTGTTTCACTGAAATATTGCTAACCTGGTGAGTTTCACTTCCACTGTTGCCCAGCTCTAGTTTTCCAAATATGGAGGCTTGTTGTCAAAAAATCAAGATCGCAGTGACTTTCAAAACAGCACTCCACAAACTAAAGTGATGTCACCAGAGGCACCGTCCACTATTTATATATAGAGTCTACTGAAACTTTATTCTGCTTTTATTTAGTGATTATTTCTCATTAAGGAGAATGTAGATAGTAAGAAAATGATGACTAGCTTTTCATGAGTCTTTCATCCTCCATGGATGGGAGGAGAGTCTCAATGAAACAAACAGAGAGGCTGTTTCTGTCAGTAATAGAAGTTCACTCCATTACTGACAGAAGGAAATGAGAACATGAATATTAAATTACTCCTCTCTTTAATTTCTGTTTCTGAAAATACAGACAAATACATTTATAAAGCACTTGATTTAATTTTTATGACCTGACTCATAAATCAATAATATCCCTAATTGTGTGCATGATTATTAAGATGCAAAAAAGTAGAAAAGCTTAAAATATTGTCACCATTCCATAGCCTCCAAAATTGCACAAATCTTTTTTTTTCAGGGGAAGCTTATGTCTTAAGAGGTGCCAAAGCTCCCCTTGGCTCCCCTGTAGTTTGCACCCTGATTGGTGAATCCTCACAAAGCTGATGGTGCTGGAAGCTTGGTGATGAATTGACTACGTTAGGGGCTAGTTGGCTGCTATGGGGTTAGTGTGGTTGGCCAACTCAGAGCTGTGCAGCTGTGAACAGAACAATGTGACTAAGAGATTAAGTTACTCATCCTTGACAGCATACGTAAAGCATGGAAGAGGGGCAGAATGAGAGACGGATTGAACCTTGCAACCTCTTAAAACCTTTAGAATAAAAAAGGAATGTAACAGAGTCTTTTTGAAATTCTAGTAAGTGAATTATGAACAGTTTACATAAATGCATTAAATGGGGTACAGAAGAAAATCCTTTTGTGCTGCAGGTATGGAAACTCTGACCTGCTGTCACTGGCTTTTATTTATTTATTTATTTATTTACACTAGCCTTTGAGTGAACCACAGCTTCAGTCAGACTGAGAAGAAATTCTAAAATATGTCAAAAACCATTTTTAAAACCTACGACTCAGAGGTTTAAAGACAACATTTGGATATGGAGCCAAATTTGTATGTCACAAGCACCTTACATGAGACGGTTTTTACCAAAAAAACAAAACTGCTCATAACGGCACAAAGGTCCAACATTTATGTAAATAAATCTACATCTGTGTTTTTCAGTTCTGAAAATCAAAAGAGAAGTATAATTTTCACACACACATTGGACACATCTTATTTCTGCTATGGTAGCAACAAGACTGTCTTATGGAAAAATTAAGAAAAGAAAAAAGAGACAGAAATAAGATCGGAAAAACGACAAAAATGAGAGATGCAGCAAACCAATTCAGCAGGTGGGGTAACTGTGCTGATTCCACAGATAGTGGCTGTGACTATGTCGGCAGCCATGATAATCCAGTTAAAGATGGCGAGCGCAGAGAATGAGATATAAGTCAGGCCACATGGATGGAGACCTGCTGCCTGGAGGACCAACAACCAACCTCATCTGGCCTTGAACTATTTCCATAGGGCTGCAGAGAAGACGCAAGACAAAGACGCTGTTGCCATCATAACATTTTTTATCAAATCCAGGTGCAGACACAGGACACTAATGTTTCTACTTTCACACACTTGGATGTGTACATTGTACAGCATTATTCATCCATCCAAATGGTTGTGATAGTGTTTATTATATAGTTGCACGGATGTAGAGGATTCTGTTATTGGTACTAACAGCTGCAGTAGAATACCCACTGTTAGTGCTTGTATTTGGAGTAGTAGCAGTTATGGATATTTGTTCTAGTTATTAGTAATTACACTTACAACAGCAGTTCTAGTTTTTAACAGTTGTAGTACAGCTGGCTGTGCATCCATGTCTCTTACCCCCCCACATCCCAATTTCTCTCTCCCTCCCTTTTTCTTTCTCTCTTTTTCTCTTCCTTAACCCTCTCTCTTTAACTCCAACTGGTCAAGGCAGACAACCATCCTCCAGAGTCGGGGTCTGCACCAGGTTTCTGCCTGTTAAAAGGATGTTTTTCCTCCCCACTGTCACCAAGTGTTTGCTTGGTGTGTGTGAACTGGCTTAAGAGTCTGGCTTAAAATATAAAGTGCCATGAGGTAACTTGTTATGATGTGGTGCTAGTAAGTAGAATTTGATTGTTTGATTGATTGTTTGATTGATTGACTGATATTGTGAATTCTTTATTTAACCCATAAAGACCCAGTGCTTCTTCTGTGGCAGTTCCCAAATGCATTTTTCTATCTACTTAATCATTCCTTCAGTGATTTATCACTATTTATTATATACTGTATTATTCTCTGTATTTTGTGTTTTGTTTTTTCAGTGTTTATCATGTGTTTTCAGTTTAGTGATCATACAGATGTTCAAAAAGCTCAGATTAAAGTCATGTTTTATTAAACAGAGAAAACTGAAGAAAAAGTGACTTTTTCAATAAAATATATCATTGATTAAACATAAAACAAGCATCTCCATCCACTGTCATTGATCAAACTCCATGGGTTTCACTGGTGAATCATTGTTGGACAGGATGACAGTGTTTCCACGGTAACTACAGAGCCTCTGACCGTCCAAATGGGTCATATCTGATGACCGTGAAAAGATGACAAACTGCATTTTACACCACGTATTTACGTGTATTGATAGGATTAGTGGATCAACAGGGAGTAAACAGTTTAGCTCAGTGGATGGTTTTGGTCACCAGTGGGTGTTTGGGTCTTTATGGGTTAGGGTCACAGGACAATAAATATGCAGGTGTGTTGATATGATTCTATGCAAATGAATTTGTTGGTTTAAGTGAAGCTGAGCCTTTTAGGTCTTCCATATAAATTCTTACAATAAATTACATATACAGTTTTGTCAAAACTATTCTATGGTGCTATTTAGGTCGCATACAATGAATACAATAAATACACAGTGTACAGTACACATGTAGCGAGACAGATAATGTGCTAAAACACACATAACACACACCTGTTGTCAGCCTCGGTGTATTCTTTCATTGTTGTCTGTAGGGAGTACTACTGCCAGGTTTGTGAGTGTTAATCAGTGTGGGTTGGTGCTTGTAATGACAAAGAGAAAGAGAAAACGGATATAATCCGCAAAGCAGTGGTTGTATATTTGACATAATTTTCAAAGGTTGATCCGTGCACATTCACAATGCATGCAGCACACAGTCCCACACAGAGGAGTTTCATGTCGTCCATAAACATACAATATACAGGAACGCACAGACACACACATTCCGTTTACTGACAGTGCCAGCTCGTGACATTTCTGAGCATGCCATAGGGATGAGTGGTTGAGGGTTGGCGGAAGGCTAAGTGTCTGTCTGTAGGCCTGAGATAACGGCTGTCACCTCCCCGAGTCCTCTCGCTCACACACAGCAAGAGATACACACATATAAAACACACACACACACACTCTACCCTTTTTTTTCCCCTTTTTTTCACACCAGTCCACAATTAAACCATCCATCCGCTGTGACAGTGAATGCTAGTCAGCCGACCATTCAGCAGCACTCGATATCAATAAAGTCCCTCTGTCTCTCTCTGTTGCGCTCTATTGTTACTGTGTGGAGATGGGAATGGCTTTAACAGTTGGTAGAACTACACGGCCTGTGAATAGAGCTGGCATACGGGCTGTATTTATACATTGTGCTGCTCTCCTGTCTTTCAGGCTGAGATCTTTAATAGCGGTGTGATTATGTGGAGAGAGAGAGCAGTGATGAAGCATTGTTTTCAGGCGATCAACTCTGGCACGTGTAGTGTGTGTGGATTGTTTTGCAGTGCCCCTCATTGTGTCATCAGCTCATTGTGTTGTGATGTGTGTGTGTTATGTCAGAGTAGAAGAAGAAGAAGAGGGAGCGCGATAAGGCGGTCAGGAGATGTGTGCAGGTACAACGGCTTCACAGGTCTTTTCACGTAGACCACAAAGTCACAACAGCCTCCTTTCACTAATGTACTCACGCCTCTCTGTCTCAGGTAATCACTTATTTCTCATTCAACCATGAGCAGAAACAGATGGACAGAAAGAAAGGGGGAGAGTGAGGAAGAGAGCGAACCATTGAAAGAATAATACCAATTTCTAGGCTCCATTGATTTCGACAAATGGCTACACATCATGGCGAGGATGGTACAATGGGGACAATTTACAACAGAATAAATGCAGAGCAGTTTTGTTTTAGATCTGCTGGAGAAATAAAATGTGTGCGTGCGTTGTGTAGGTGTGTGTGTTTGTGTTTGTGTGACTAAATACAGGGTCTGAGTCCAAAAAGAACTGTGACACACTTAATCAGCAAAAATGGTGCTTCTCTCTCCTCCTGTGTGTATATCCCTGCATTACCAAGCAGGCCCATTTGTCAGAGGAGATTGTAATTAAGGGGGGTAGATCAGGAGCAAAGCAACCCAGAAACAATCAGACCAGAGTGTGTGTGTGTGTGTGTGTGTGTGTGTGTGTGTGTGTGTGTGTGTGTGTGTGTGTCAGGGTTTCTGTTAGCTGGTAATTACTGGTTTTTGTCTGGTAATATTAAAAAAAATAATAAAGTTTAAAAAAAAAAAAAAAAAGATAAATAGAAATCTTGCATGTGAAAATGTCCGGTTATTGCTACTCTGGCCGTTGAGTGATGACTGAATCAGCAGCCTCTAATCTCACTTAAAAATTGCTGACAGTTGCTGGAAAGTTGACAACCATATTTTAGTTTAGGACCTGTTTTTCACCTGTTTCAGATGAGGGGACTCTATCCGCTATACCTGTTCTAAACAATTCCTTAGTATAATGTCATCATTAAGTATTTTTCACCATGTCTGTGGCAGTTTAAGGGTGTGTTAGTATCGCAAAGACAATATAAGGCAGGGATGTTAAACTCATTTCTTCCAAGGGTTGCATTCAGCCCAATTGGATCTCAAGTGGGCCGGACCCGTAAAGTAATGGCATCATAACCTATAAATAATGACAACTTTTGTTTTTTGTTTTAGTGCAATAAAACACATTAAATTACTTATTATATTAATATTATATTATATTATGTTATATTATATTATATCATTTGGTAACAGGCATAATATTATTACATATTTGGAGTTTGCTACTAAAATAAGAACAATTTCTCATTTGCCCATGTCATTGTTCTAGGTAGTTCTTCGAGGTTCAACTGGACTCGTTTTGCTTCAAAAGAGCAAAATGAGTCCAGTTGAACCTAGAACCTAGAAAAATGGAGTTGTCACTAGTTATAGGTTATTATACTATTATTTAACTTTAGATCGTATTGGTCTGTATATGGAACCTGAACTAAAATGAGTTTGACACCCTTGATTGTTAATATCGTCAGTGTAATTTTTGCACTTCGTAAATTCATCCCGCGGGCCAGATTGGACCTTTTGGTGGGCCAGTTTTGGCACGTTTGAGACCCGTGATATAAGGGAATAGAATTTGTGATCTGCCAATCAGCTGAAATGCATTATCTGTTGACATGTCTCAAGTGCCTTGTGTTGTAGTCCACACTGAACTCAACCAAAACCAACCCAAACCAGGACATGACTGGGACCAGAATCTATCAGTACCAAGACCAGTGGAGAGTGAGACTGACACAAGACCAAGACCAAATCAAATGTGCACCAAGGGCAAAAATAGACCACAGATTTATTGACATGACCAAACCAGTTTTATTCCTTATCAGTGAAATAGCAATAATCTTTAAGATAATTAAAGTAATGTAAAATGTGATTTTGCATATAAATATCTAACATCCAGTGTGGTAAAGACTGACTGATTGATCCACAAAGTCAAAACTCAAGACACTCAGGATATACCGGGTAAAAGGTGATACTGTCTAGGTGTGCAGATGTGTTTTCCACCACAAAGTTTTTCATCGAATTGGAGACACTTGTGGCTACATCGCTCTGTGTGTCCTACCTGATTCAATATTAGGTGTGTTTCCATACATTTTAATTACAATTTAAAATTTCCATTCATCCATTCATTTTCTGAACCATTTAATCCTCAAGAGTATGGGTGTAGGTTTGTACACTGAGGATAGTGACCAAGTTTGGACAAGGCATAACTTGTCACTACCAATATTTTATTTTCATTTCCCACACTGGAACGCATTTCCTTACCTGAAGACATTGACTATATCTTTCAAGTTTAAAGAGTTTCTCCCTGGTCCTGGGTGTGTGGAGTCCCAGTCCATCCACAGACGTGTAACCTCTACAGATGTGATGTTTGCAAATGAGTTAAGTTGTTTGAACAGCTCTTTTAAGTGAATGATACGAACCAATTTGCAGTTGCAAGCCGTTCTTATATTCAAATTGCCCACGCTGCCTTCATGTGAATGACTAATGACATGTCCGAGTTTGAGTTTTCCGCAGCACACCCTGTTCACTTGAGCACAGTTATGTGTACAGCTAACTTAGGGAAGGAGTTATCAGTGAGCACTACCTGAGTCTGACTGACTGGACTGGAGCCACATTTACTGGAAAAAATGGAGATGCGGAATGAACCGGAGGACCATCTTCTTAAAACTGCAGATCCCCTTATGTGGTGGAAGGTCCATGTGTACCCCAGCCTTACCGAAGTCATGGTTAAGAAACTCTATTTAGTGACAACATTGGTTCCATCCAAAAGAGTATTTTCTAAGACAGGATGAATAATATCAGAGAGAAGTCGCCTCAAGACAATAAAAGTTAGGTCACTTGTCTTCCATTACTCAAATTTGCCAAAGGATAAGAAGGAGAGGCAGTAGAACCCACAAAAGGATGCAACTGCTTTATTATTTCAGGGATGTCTTTAATTTTGTTCATATTTACTGTTTACAATTTATTGTTGTTTACATTGTTCTGATGTGGATTTGAGTCAAGGAGCTAAGCTCTTAACAATTTAACAACAGGTGAAGGCGGGGTGCACCCTGGATGTGTTGCCAGTTAATCACAGGACTGACATATAGAGACAAACAACCATTCACTCTAACATTCAAACCTATGGGTGATTTAGATTGACCAACTAACCCGTCTTTGGATGGTGGCAGGGATCTGGGGTATCCGCAAATCGAACAGGCTCTTTCTGCTGTACCAGAGCTATATGACATAGTCAACAGTGCCACCTGCTGGCAAGACAATGTATCTAGGTTATTCTCACTAAACTAATATATAGAAATGCACATAATTAGCAATTTAGTTTTTGCGAGTTTTCAAAGAACGACTTCAAATCCATTTGACCTTTTATGGAAACTCAGCTGTCATTTATCAACCAAAAATGTAACACAGAACCAACATGTCCTGTCTCCTCAATCTCACACTGGATTGGCTTGCACATCTAGGTAATAGGGATGTGAATCCCCACCACTGAGGCCGATTTGATACGCAAATAACAAAACGCCAAAAGATAGTGATGTGCGTTAAAGGTGCCTTGAAAACCCAGATGCAGAGGAGATAAACTATGTAATAATCAGTAACCATGGGTTTTACTGACGCAGACACGCTAAGAAAGATACATTGCGCATTTAGCCAGTAGTTGAAACTGATGCACACTGAAACTACTGGTGCAGTTGCATCGCAAACGTGTTTCTCAGACCATCGATCCTAACTGGTTAATCTCTCCATCCCTACTAGCTAGCTGGGGAAACAGCTGAACAGCAATCAAAACTGAATGCATAGGTGGTTAACCCTGATGCCCCCCTCAAATTTACCAGCCCCTGGTCACCTTTGTACATGTGTACAAAAACCTGCTATAACATACATATAAAATAAATATCTTAATCAACTTCTGCCCTGCTCAAAACTACCAAACAATAAATAATTAAAAGGATAAGTTCTTACCAAAGGTTATACCAAAAGCTGCAGCACAGCCAAAATTATCACCAAATAAAAACAAAAAAGAACAATGTACAAAAATATCCAAGGAGGACCTGAGGGTTAATGTATTGTGTTCAGTGTGTACGTCAACATTCATCTGAAAATGCATGGGCAATTTAGTGGTCTTACATTAAAATCTAGAATCTGCTTTATCAAAGATCTGAATCAATAGCAAGTAAAAATCTGATCAAGACCTTCAAAATTGGTCTACGACGACAACATATAGTAAGTGCCTGTGACTGTATCGCTTGCATTTTACTAATGCTGACATAAGATGCCCAGTTCCCCACCGGGCTGTTTTCTGTCGCTTCTAACTTTCTCCTGTGATCAATTCATTACATTTCACTAAAAATGAATTACCTGCACAGCTGCCATCACTAACATATGTGTAGGTTTAATTTGTCGGATGACAGTGCGGCTATGGAATCCAGATTTTTATCACTTCAATACAAGACCTTCAAAAAGGCTTAGAAGTGACTCATAGGAGTGCAGCGATTTCTATACGCAGTGATTAAATTACAATTTTATAGCTGTTCAATTATCTGACAACACCAACAGAAAAGTATGTGAATGAGAACAGCTTTATAGTGAATTTGGCTGCGTTAAACCCTTTACCATTGATTTAAGTTCATTTGAAGTTGCCATTCTTTTGTCAGCATATATGTTCATTATATTTGTGTTTGAAACAAAGGCTGGTAAGAGTCAGTCCTGTAGAATTATGTATTTACTTCTGTTTTTTTATTTATTTATTTAGCCAGCAGACCCTGAGTTTATATGTATAGTCACGGAAAAAATTACTAGACCCCCCCTTGTTTTCTTCAATTTCTTGTTCATTTTAATGCTTGGTACAACTAAAGTTACATTTGTTTGGACAAATATAATGATAACAACAAAAATAGCTCATAAGAGTTTAATTTCAGAGTTTATATCTGTCCATTTTCCATGTTTTCTTGATAATAACCAAAATTACTTCAGTTCTTACATAGAGTTATGGCATTGTACTGACAAAAACAGTGCTTTTAGGCATTCCATGTTTTCTTTTCTGTCACATGATACACACAGGAGTTAGTACTTGATTGCATAACCATTGTTTTTGATGACTTTCGATATTCTAATCATTTTTTTCTCGACTCTATGTAAGCACATGCATTCAGGCGTTTAAGCCTAGGCTTTTTTTCTCAACATCTGTCACCATACCATCGGCCATCCCTCTGCAGTCACGTTGTTCTTCCGACCATCCCTCCACCGCTGTCTTATTCATCCACATCCCGTCCGTTCTTATCATTCATCCCTCCGCTCCTCCCTATTTCATTCTGACTTCTTTAGCTCCACGAATACAGAGCTGTCTAAGAACTCTCAGGTGGTTCAAGTCCATTACTTTGGGAGATAGAAAAACACTGCTGAGGTGTTCTGATTGAGGCCTATTAAAATTCATAAGCTGTGGAATAAGGCCAGAGATAAAAAAAAAAAAAAAAAAAAAAAAGCAGATGAAGGGCGGAGTGGTGTATATGGATGTACATGTGTGTATGTGTGCGTAAATTTCTCAAGTGTTTATGAAGAAAGAGAGGAGGAGAGTAAAGAGAACGAGAGTGATAAATGTTCTGTGATCCCATGAGTCTCTTACCTCTTTAATTTATCTTCTGCACCCTTCTCCCCTTTTGTTGTTCTCTTGGTATTTCCCTTCTTCCCTTCAGTTTGACAATACTTTATGAGTATCCTCACACCATGCTTAAGTCTATTGTCCATATTTTTTCCTTTTTTTCACCCCACCTCCAAGCCCATGCACACTATTACACACCGTGAAGCACTTTCTGTAGGCAGCTATCTTCCTTTCTTGCTCCTGATAAAAAGAAAATTCCCTACTGGTTTTTTATGGTTATGAAGGCACTTACTGAAGATTATCAGACACAGACACGCACATTTGCACGTACACACATAGAAGAAAAAAAAAAAAAAAGAAAAAACAGCTGCTACTTTCTGGTTCTCCATCTCCTTTTCTTTGCACAAAACACACACACACAGAGTACATTAAGTGCCAGTGGATCGATACAGGGCAGGGGTCAATAGAGAACGCGCTCTGACTGGTAAAACTTAGATTTCACTGGGAGACAGAGACTAGCTTAGAGCTAGCCATCTCCTTCACCTCTATTCATTCTTCTTCCTCTTGCCTGTTCTTCTTCTCCTCCCCTACAATAGACTCATCTCTCTGCCAGGCCGCATGGGATAAATTATCACAAAGACTGTAAAGTATGGAGGAATGAAAGCAGAAAAAGCCTGCCTTAGTTTAGCTGGCAAAATACAAACTAAACAATA
Source organism: Apogon hyalosoma (assembly GCA_037367295.1). Taxonomy (NCBI): domain Eukaryota; kingdom Metazoa; phylum Chordata; class Actinopteri; order Kurtiformes; family Apogonidae; genus Apogon; species Apogon hyalosoma. The sequence goes on from JAPQRP010000001.1 coordinate 35,306,198, forward strand.
AAACAAAAACGAGTCCTGACAGTGGTGTAGCAGTGTAGTGCCAGCTGGCCCTTTTTAAGATAACACCAGCCTAGGTACATATGTTCTCTTGCCATACAAAATGATAGTCCAACTGGTTGGTTACATAATGTAATCCTAGATCTATGAATATAACTGACTCCCCTAATAGGTCTATTAAGGCATGGCTGCTTACATCCATGGATTTGTAAGATTAAAGGGTACCCATATAAATGTCTGGAGGTTATGACTACAGAGGAACAGCAACGGCTACATTCCTCATCAGCTGCTCATAGTAATGGGGTATTTCACAAATGTCACCCCTTGGAGAACATGACACAGCCCACCACATTCTTTTCAAATCAGTCTATTATCAGTGATCATTATAGTAATTATAGATGGAATATTTTCCGCGAATTTTTACTGATAGTAAAAGGTCCACTGTGTAAGATTTAAGGGACATTTATGAGGATGGAATGGCTCAAATGGAATGTTATATCCCTTCACATTCTCTCATTTCATCTTGTCATATTTCGACGCATAGGGTCCCCTTATATCAGTGGTTCTCAATTCATCTATGTACCACTTCACATCCAATGTCATTTCCAAAATAAGTCATTAAGTAAACAGCTTTTTTTTCTTTTAACCAGTCAGACATTTTTTTCACCTATGGTACACATCATAGGCTGAATTTTAATAGTGGACAGATCAACTGTGGTTTCATCCATCGGTGCCTGATCTGCCATTTTGAAGCCAGTAGTTTGCGATTTGGTCATCGCCAAGTTGGGTTTTTGGAGCCAAGGGGTAGAACTATGTTAGCCCGAGGGATCAGAGGTGAGCTATTGTTAAGTGTTGACTTACTAAATGATAACTATCATCAAGCTCATATGGAAGACATCCTAGTTTCTATTCAATCTGAGATCTAATTAAATAAAAAAAATAAATAAATAAAGATGGATGACCAGGTTATTTATCAGAGGGTCTATCTATCTATCTATCTATCTATCTATCTATCTATCTATCTATCTATCTATCTATCTATCTATCTATCTATCT
>JAPQRP010000001.1:35313748-35329395 GCA_037367295.1 Apogon hyalosoma
AAGTAATACAGGAGTCATGTAATGCATTACAATTCTGAGACAGTAATATTATAAGGTAAGGAATTACTTTTAAATAACAGTAACAAGTAATCTGTAATGGATTATGGTTTGGAAGTAACTTGCACAACACTGTCTGTTTATACTGATTTTCTATTCCATTTTTTAGTATTTTTTCTATGTTCATTTTGCACTGTGGGTGTTTTTTAATTTCAGTTTTTTGTATGCGATGTACTTATGGCAAAACTGACAATAAAGCTGACTTTGATGTTGGACTGTTAAACATAAGCCTTCATGTTCAATTTCCTCTACCCAATAAGCAGAAATGGTCAAATTTAGCAAGAAACCTTGTTTTGATCTGCTTCCCTTTTGCAGTTTTAGAAGTAATGTGCAGACCTAGCTTCACATTTCATTAGCTCTGTGCCTGTGCGGTAGATAACTCTGGCACCCTCCACTACTGACTGGAACAGGACTAAATGTTTCTCTCAGTTGTTTGGCTAGCTCCTGGGCAGCGCTGGATGCAGGATGCTGCAACAGTGCATATGCAAAATTGTGTTGGGAGAGAAGTTGTTTATGTGGAACACGTGCACCTGAGTGAGCACTTTGTGATGTGAAAACGACTAAATCCATAGAAAACAATGCAACGCATTAAACATTTGTGTGTCTGTCTTTTAACACGATCATGTTCTGATAGAATGAAGAAAAAAGTAAATATTCACCCGTTTCAAGAGGGCACATCCAGTGAATCAGAGTAGGCTTTTAATGTCAAAACTTCTTTCACCATTTCAGATTAAAAGCTCTGGAGTGTTTATATGCTATGTACTTTTATTGCTTTCATGTGTCACTTGTAGATATTAACACACTCCTACGGTTACTGAAATTAGATTAAAATTCTAGAGCAACATAATGCTGAAAATAACAGGATTTTATTGCTGAATTAATTAAAATAAAGCAAAATAACTGAACTCTCTGCTCAACTGACAGTCACATTATATGACCGACATTAGAAGTTTATCCAGATTTGGAGCTTTTCTTTATTTGTGACAGTCTTACCCAACAGTTTTATCTATCAGTCTTATCTAAGTCGTATCTAACCTTTGGTTGTTATTGGAGACCTGGCTTGGAAATTACACCGTTTTTTTTATTTGAGGATATAAAGTATCCAGGTACTCTCGGCTTAGGGCTCCATTTGGACCATGTTTGATGTGTTAAACATAGAAATCAGAAATTGTGACTAACACACACACGCGCACACACACACACACACACACACACACACACACACACACACACACACACACATAGATATAGTCTTTTCATGGAAGTATAATTCTAAACTAAGGCTACGTTCAGACTCCAGGCAAATGTGACACAAATCCGATTTTTTTGCCCATATGTGACCTGTATCTGATCTATTTTGCAATGCGACTTCAGTCTGAACAGCCAGGTCGCATTTATCTGACCTTTACGTCATTGAAATGCGACAAACATCACAATTCTGCATCCCTCCATACTTACTTCCGTAAACACAGTGCGTACTTGCTTGGCCACGTATTACATCAGGACCTCTTTTGCACATGCGGGTCACTTCAGGTTTGCATTCAGTTCATACTCAAAACCGATAGAAGTCATATTTCATGTGTAATATGAACAAGCACAAAAAATAATCGGATTTCACCCAAAAATTCGAATTGTGCATTAAGACCTGCTGTCTGAACGTAGCTTAAACCTATGGCTCCATGAGTACAATGTATGTAGAAAGAATTAGGGCTATTTCTTTTCCATTAATAAAAAATGAATTAAAATGCTTTTGTTTATTTTGGAAAGATCTTAGACACAGTAAAATGAGTTCTGTGTTCATCTTTACAGTTAATACATTAGTTTCCAAAGAATAGTACATAATCCATACATTACTTTTCAATGCTCAGCACATTTAATTTGCAGATAACATACCCCATTGACTTTATGCAGCCGTGTCACTGTAAAAAAAATTTCCTCCTCATACACCATTTGTCTGTGTGTGTCTCTATGTAAAAGCCAATGAGCCCTAATAAGTTAAACAGATAATGATGAAGAACAAAAAGAAAACAGTCTTAAATCAAGCTGCTGCAGTAAGCTAAAACCCCACTTTTGATCAAAATCCATAATAACATGGCCGATTAAAAATTACTCAGCGAGTTATGTTTTCATTATAGAACAGAGAAGAAGTGGAGAAAAAAGTGAGGGGTAAACGAAGGAGAATGAGAAGAAAATCTATCATAATTAGGCGACAGCATAAAGAATGGAAGTGTGTGTCTTTTTATAGATGACTACTAATTGAGGAGAGAGCGCAGAGCCGATTCTGCCGTATATTAGCTTTTAATTACCCTAAACGAAAGCAAAACACACATGCATATGTATGCACGCGCTCTCGTACACACACGTTCAAAGCAGTCTGGCTGGAAACTTAACACACGTTGCAGCATTAACACAGACACTCTCTCTTTTACACACAAATACTTGTTCACACATACGTTATTCAAGGTTCTCAGTCTCCAGACAGCCTCATAGTTTTTTGGTGTGTGCCTTTCCCTGGCGAGATCATTACTTTACTTTGGAGGCTTGCATGCTCAGAATCTTAACCAGCTCATTATTGAATATACCAATGTTTAATAGCATAATTATTACATATTTCATACCACTTGCTGATGGAAAATCCAGCTGAAGTGTGCTGCAATTTTATGCTTGAGGGTCTGCTCTTGATGCAAGCTGAAATTTGTCAGCTTCTATTATTTATTTTGGCCTAACAAGTCAAACTGCATCTGCTGAGAAGAACATCATCAGCACCACATAGACATTCATTAATTCATGTGACAAGATTGTACAGCAACATCTGTTGATGATGACAGTGATCGGCGGCAAAAGGAAGTTCATGAATTGGATGTAAGTAAGCGGACCGACTGTGATGATTCCAGTTTTTAATGGATATGTTCTTTTAAAAAAAAAAAAAAAGGAGGAATGGTGAACATTTTTACTGAAACATATAGGAAAAATATTACAAGATGTATGAACCTCATCTGAAAATTGACCCATGTCTCAGCTGGTTTTTACCAAGGGCACTTATTTAATTCTTCATCTGCATACAAACTACTGTATTTTCTTATCTAGAGGACGGCAGCCAGTGAACCATGACCTGCCCTGGGGTATATGATGTACACAGGCACAGACCTTGCCTCCCTCTTGCTTTATCTCTTCATTTTCACTCTCCAGAGTTATTGTCATTGATCAGACATCCCTTTGCCTGGATTAGCAGTCTAGTTATGAGAGCCCAGATGGCTATAATGGCTGATGGTACGATATGAAGCATGTCTATCGCTAACTCTATAGGAGGCTAATTAACCCCTGTGTCCTCACCCATTTAACACTGGACTGAAAGCTAGCACTACTATCACCAAACCGGATCTGGTTCTTGGTGCTAGCATGATGCTAGCAAAAACAATTTCATAATCACCAAACTTACTCAGTTCCGAAACTGCCGCTATGACTCAATATGGCGTAACATGGTCAGCTACTTGTTCTAAATTCAAATCAACATGGCTGTAGCTGAAGCCATTTTCATTGACCATGTACTGATTTTTGTACCTACGTAAAGAAAGTGCAATTTAAGAGCCGTTTCATAGTCAATGCAAAGGTACACAGATGCGAACACATTGCGACGCATCAAGGCACATTGGACGCCATGATGCTTCCATCTCAAAATGTGTGGTCCAGTTTTTGATACACGATGCAGCAAAGTGTGTAATACCAGACATCACCAGCGGGGGCAATATGCAAACAATAAGAAAGCGAGTCACTGGAGCCAGCAGGTCAGAGACAGACATTTGGAAATATTGGAAAAGCCCGCCCCTTCTAGAATCCGCATAGGCCAAACCAGAGATCGGAATTCCCCGTCCTGATTTCATCTCTGCTGAAGTTCATATACATACATACCACCGTCTATATTTGGCATGGTTTTTTTCCACCGTTGATTCAAAGTCAGCATTGTTATATATAACAAATATACAACCTGTTTTGTGTTCTTTGCACTCTTAAACTGAAGGCTCAAACAGGATGTTCACTAATAAAAAGTGACACGGGCTCAGTGAGTTCCAGTCGAACTTCAGTAGCCATTTTGATCTGAATATCACCCGGTTTGACACGTGGACTGTACCTGACTCAGAGCTACCCCCTCTTGCACAAGCGATGTATTGCATTTTACGTGTCGCCCGGCTCACTTGCGTTCAGTGTGTTGACTATGAGAACAAATGCGTCACTTGCGTCGCTCGCATTGCACGTGTTGAATATGTAGGCAGCCTAAGAGCACTACAGAGGAGTTGGAGGTTTCTGTTGGAGTCTGTGTCAATACCTAAGGTGTACTGGAAACCAGATTTGTTCTGCACGTGTGAAAATGCTACTTCCTGTCACTGGTATTGTGAATCAGTAAACATTGCCTTTATGACTGAACTTTTTTTTCAGCTAGCATTAGCTAGTAAGCTAAGTGCAGCTGACCAATTTAGTCAGATTGAGAGGATTTATAAAACAACAAGTTGAAATAATACCACGAAACTGATCTCATTGCTCACATGTCTGTGTTACATCAGTTTTCTTCAGGCAAAAATGCAGCCAGTAAGAAAGAAAACAGCCACAATAAAACCACAAATCAGCTCTGTCTTCTGTTTGTGCTGTCAATAGCTGCACTAATCCATTTGGAGTTTTCTTAACAGTGTCAGAACTGTTAGTGAATGAACTGTGGATCAACAAAGGGCAGCAGATATAAGAACATACCATTGTGAGTTTATGCTTTTATAAGCTTCAGAAACAAACTTATTTGGTCGAGAAGAAACACTGTGAAACACATTAGCATTGAACTCTATTCTTTTGCTTTAGAACTGTGTCCAGGGTTGTTCTTTGACTCTCAAAGCTGCTTCCTAATGGTTCTCCTCTTCAAATTAGTGTTGGCGTTTTCATCTGAGTTTTTGTGGGAGACCAGCAGAGTTTGTCACTCTCCGCTCTAGTGGTAAAATACACTCAAAGTGATCTGGGCAGGGGTGTATCAAGCATTTGAAAAGGGTGGGGGATAAACTTTTACACCTGTATTATTTTTACCCCCCATGTAGTTTTGAATATCCAAATAAAGTGAAATGTGCCATCTTAAATGATAAATAAATGACAGGACTGTAGAGAAAAACTTCAGGACAGCTTGAAGAGTATGCTTTACATATAGATGTGTAAGAGGTGTTTTTTTTTTTTTTCAGATATATGTAGCAGTGTTATTGTAATGGGGTATAGTTAGCACAGGGGGGTAAACTTAGTACAGCTAGATGGTAAATTCAGCATGTAACAGTAACAGATCTCCTCAGCTGCAGTAACGCAAATGCTAGTATGCAGCAACTCGTTTCAAACTGATCGCAATAAACTAATCCATCTTGTATTGTGTATATGGGAATTTGCCATTAACAATTACCGACTGTAACTGTAAGAGTAACACAGCACACAAACTAATCAGCTACGTCTATTCACTTTTATTCGACAAAAACGCTGTCAATCAGATAAAGTTAACACATGGTTGACTTTTATTGTTAAAGTGATTGAATATTGGCCATATTAAGAAGACATCAGTCTGAGCCTACAAAGCCGACTATAAATTAGGCTATCCCTTACATAGCAACCAGGTGGGTAGGTTCCTACTCACTTCTTCTCCCTGGTTGATCTGTAGAATTTCTACCGGTAATTGGCTACTTTGGTTCATTTCGCAGAAAGTGTGGGGGATGAGATCGTCACTTCAAAAAAGTGTGGGCGTTATAACACCCACATCCCCCATGTCTGTGACGCCCATGGACCTGGGGCTGAATAAATTCAGTTCACATTTATCTGATGTCTTTGAAACACTGACAGAACACTTTATTCTAAACACTCTACTGATAATTTTGGATATATATTTTTTTAAAATGTTCTTAAGAGGACCCTAAACTGTGAATACTGTGGTCAGGAGCACCGACAGGACAATTAACCAATATGTACCTGTTTTTACTCGTGGAGGAACTCAACTCAATACAGAAAGGATTAACTTGTGAACATGGATTTATCGAAAGGATGAGGGATCCATTCATTTTCTCTTTCCTTTCATCTCATTCTGCTTTTTTTCTCTTTTTTACTGCAGCAGCTACACTTATGATTTGTCTCTGGACTTTTCTGAGCAGCTCTATCACAGGCTGTATTTTTTTTAACTTCACATAAAGAGCCAAATAACAAAATGTAATGTCATCAAACAGCATCCAGTTCCCTTAGATAAACCTAAATAATAAGTTGTATTGCATTGCCACAGGTTTAAAATAAAATAAGCGCAGTAATAGTAGACATAGTTTAGGGTCTTCTTCAGAAATTTTTTTTAAAAATATCCAAAATTATCTGAAGAGTGTTTTGCATAAAGTGTTCTGATGATATTTCAAAGACTTAAGTGTATTGTATTACAGAAATGTGAACTAAATTTATTCACAGCCACAGGCAGATAGGTCACTTTAAACATATTTTACTACTAGAGGGGAGAGTGAGACACCGCTGGTCTCCCACAAAAACTCAGATGAAAAAACCAGCACTAATTTGAAGATGAGAACCATTAAGAAACTGCTTTAAGAGTCAAAGAACATGACAAAAAAAACTGAAGCATTGTTATTGTATTCATCACTGGACACAGTTCTAAAGCAAAAGAATAGAGTTCAATGCTGATGTGTTTCACAGTGTTTCTTCTCGACTAAATGAGTTTGTTTCTGAAGCTTATCAAAGTATAAACTCACAATGTTATGTTCTTTTGTCTGCTGCCCTTTGTTGATCCACAGTTCATTCACTGACAGTTCTGACACTGTTAAGAAAACTCCAAATGGATTAGTGCAGCTATTGACAACACAAACCACATAAAAGATGGAGGTGATTTGCGGTTTTCCTGAGGCTGTTTACTCTCATAGTGTCTGAATTTTTGCCTGAAGGAGAAAACTTGATAACATAATACAGGCATGTGAGCAATGAGTTTCATGCTTTATTGAGTGATACAGTCTGTGGAGATGTAATGTTAATTTGTTCATAGTTCAGGGGGTACATTCCCTTAGACTCATTCATTCATTCGTTCATCTTCTGAACCAGCTTTATCCTCACTGGGGTCGCAGGGGTGCTGGAGCCTTTCCCAGCTATCTATGTGCGAAGGCGGGGTACACCCTGGACGAGTCGCCAGTTCATCGCAGGCATCCCTTAAGCACTATTTGGACTGAATTAGTTTTACATGGACACACGGGGTAATGACACTTTACCACAGGATGACGCATGGGATAAGAAATATTAGTAAAACTACCACAGGTGGGAGGGGTTAATCCATTCACACACCGCTGTCCCCTCCGGGTGTCATGTGCGTATGGCGTCGCTTTACAATTACACTTGACAGTCCAAAATAGAGCCCTGCTCGGGCCGCATTTTTGTCAACGAACCTGACCCGTGCCTGACAGGCACTTCAGTGTTTGTGTCCAAACTAAATCAGTTAAATTCAGTTGTTCCCATATTTATGATATAGATTGTCATTAAATTTACTCGTTTACACATTTGTGGTATGTGAACAGTACCTTTTATTGAATGACTACATGTGCAACTAATTTTTTGCCACTTCAGAAACGAAACCTTGGGGTGACACGAGGTTTCACACGCACTTGTCCGACTGCCTACTGGAAAACTGAGTGCTTCTTCAAGAGCGCCCATGCTTGAAAATCCTCGAAAAACCACTTGTAAACAGGATATGACGGAATATCTACAAACATATTAACTACTGGTCTGTTCGTACGGGATTAGTATTACCTAGGGTCATTTTCCTGGACCCTTTTACAGTAAGTAAAAGTCGCTGTAATCTTTACTGACATTGTGTGGTAATGATTACTGACGTAGCACATTCGGACGGGACTAAAGTCTTTGGCAATTATTACTTTCACTCCACGTGCCTGTGTAAAATTAACCCTGTCCGAATAGGGCTCAGTCAGACTAAGATCATTGCATAAGATAGAGGTTATACTGGTGGTGACAACACAACAAATTCATGTTAGCACTTGCACTTGGGTCACATCATGTGTGTTTGTAGTACAGGGCATTCAGACAATTGAAGAGCAGTCGGCAACATGCTCCTTACATCTCTGTAAGACTTAAGACATTTGCAGAGTTCTGTATTTGTTTTAAACCGAAAAAAAAAAATGTTGCTGTATTTACAACATGAAAAGCCACCACATCACTATGGCACACAATGTTTGCCACTAAGTGCCGAATGCCTGAATGGTAGCGCGACTCACACACCACCAATGTGCCTTATTAAAAGGATGAATAAATAGTTCATTTCTGTGTATGGAAAACCTTGGCATCAAACAGTATTAAGTGCCTCTCCCACAGTGGCAGTTCTACTTAGTGAATATAACTACGCCTCTTTCTCTGTCTCCCCACTCTACTGTTTGAAGGCCACATTCACTGTGTGAAATACCTCTCTAGCCCAGCACTAAATCATCGCTGCGGGTGTGTCATGTTTTCAATTTAAAAATGCATGTGCTCCACCCACACTCCCATCATTCCACACACACTCCCACAAACAAAAAGCCCCTTGGACACATAACTCTCTCTCTCTCTCACACACACACACACACACACATACAATAGCTATTACGGATGCTTAGAGTGAAAACATCCTTTGCAATCATACACTTACATTTTGTAGAGGGACCATAATTTACAGCCTATATATAAAAAATTGTCAGGTACCCAAATGAATCCTCAGTGCTCTGCTTCTTTTCAGCCCGTCCATTAATCATGCCACTGATAAACACCGGCATAATCAGATTGTGTAATAAGGTGCTAGTTTGCATGGAAATAACGCATGCGTATAAAAGCACCCACACAGAACTGCATGGACACACAACCCCCCCCCATAATCTGTATGTGTGGACGCTTAACAGCAATGAACTGTAACCATCGGGGCACTCGTAGCTGTTCGAATAAACAGCTTTTTAACAGAATACAAAGGATGGACAAAGCTACAAAAGGTAAAGTCAAGGGCATTTCTGTAGAAACTCCCATGAATATAACATAAGGACGGTAATGAACTAGGAAGGAACAGGGAATGGATGGTTGATTTACAAGCCGTGTTTTCAGCATGTGTATGTACTAAACATACAAGTACAAGACTGTTATGGAAGAACCTGTGTTGGATTGCAGTAGAATTCTCCATTATCAAACACATCTTCCTGGCATATAATTGATCATAATCATACAACAGAATCTATGGCTCACGTCTGGTCAAAGTGTAGATGTTATCATTGAGCCTAATTCCCTTTCAGCATACTGTAGTTCAAGAGGATGTGAGACCTCTATATCTGCTCTTGGTGTTTTAAGGCTTTGGAAAATCTATCACATTATGTAGATTTTCACTAATCATGGGTGTTTTCAGACTGGTTTTGTAAAAAGAAAGGTTAAATATGAACTCACTTTATTATCCCTGTACAGAAATTCAGTCTCTGTGTTTTACTCAACCTAATACACACAGCACCTAGCATTAGCATTAGCAATTAGCACATTAGGCGCAGTGGGCTGCGTTTAAGGGCACTCAGGGACCTGTTCCAGATCTTCAACAGTACCTTGGTTAAAGGTACTAAAAGGAGAATTAACCTGGGATTTGGCTTGGATCACATCCTGGGTGTACCCCGCCTCCACCCGTTGGTAGCAGGGGTAAGCTCCAACACCCCTGCAACCCTCAGGAGGACTAAGCAGCTCAGAAAAAGGACGGATGGAGCTGGAAATTCAATGTGGACCTCATAGAAGTCAGGTGGAAATACTGCCCAAGGTTTAGTTGAATGTGTTCACAATTCACAGTTTAATGTATTTAATGCATACACAAACAAACCCTGGTCAAAGTCATCACGGGGGGGCAGGAGAATGGTGGGGTCAAGGGTCAGAGCCCCGGTGGGGATTCAACGGGGTGAAGCAAAGCAAAAATAACATTATAAATGTTTCAAATCACATAAAACTGTATATATATTATTTTATCATACACTAATAAAATGAATACAGTTTAACCTCACTAATGTAACCACAAAGAGTTGGCTTTAATAAGGTTGTCCTCAGTTATGGCATTGAATTCCACTGCATTTCAAATAATTTCAAAATTAGAAACAGGATACGGTAGAGATATAGGCCTATGTTTGATAACTTTGTGTGATTTATTCAATCACTGGCTGTGTTCTGTGGCAACTTATTAAGATATTTCATTTTCAGTCCATGCAGTTCTATAGTTCCGACTGTATGATAATACATTCCATACCTTCAGTGGCTGCCTGTTTGTTTTTCATGCAGGCCCCAATGCTGCTTGAATAGACAGTTGTCTCTTCATGATTAGACTTTAGTCTAGTTTAGATTGAACTCCCTTTACTATATAGACTCTTGTTATAAATGTCATGTGTGCAGTAGACCCCCCCGCCCAATACAAGAGATAGGAGAGCCTTGGGAAGCATTAATTTGCGTACTGAAGTACATGTGAACAGATAGTTCAGTAAGTAAAGCTGTGGTCTATGATGTGGGAGACTGGGGTTTGAATCCTTGAATTATATTATTCACGAGGCCAAAGGCGCAGGTAGGTAAATCCACCAATGTAGATAAATCAACAAATTACGGTTAAAATGTAGATGCAGTTTCTCTACAAAACTTTGCAAGTTTGCACAGAAACATCTTTAGAGCTCTAGAACTTTTCCATCTTATATACATTTGGTGTAACTTTCATATATGCAGGAAGACAATTTTGTCTTTGCAACTTCAAATATTTGCATTCCAACAAATATTGATTCTCATAACTAAGCTTTCCTGAAGCACAGTGTACATAAATGACTGGCATATTCAACAGCATAAAATCAGAATCTAAATACTGGATTTACTCTGGACCTACATCTGAACATCAGCAAATAATACCAAATGGATCTAAACTAGTCAGACATTTTCCAGTTAGAGCTCTTCCTTAAATAACCTATAATTTATACAGAAGCTGGTGTTAAAATTTCCCTCTTTCAGTTTTGTCAGATATCCTCATCTCTGTTGCAGTTTTGTATTTACTTGTCATTTACCACCAACTGTACATCTTCATAAATAAGAAAATCCTGTACATAAATATTTCCTTTAGCTGTGCCATCCACTTTTATTTAAAACATCCTTATCACATTGATTATTTAAGAAACTAAAGATAAGAAAAGATATTTAATTTTTACTGCACTTCAGTAATACAGACATATTTGACAAAATGTCATGCTTTTTTTTCCCACCAAACTCAACTGAGCGGAACAACTCCAGACCAGTTTAATTTCCCAACATAAGTTACAAGAGTAACAGAGTTTGTCCTCCGTTAAATCTGAGTCAGACTGAAATCTTCAAAGGAGTGATATTTTGCTTTTTTTTTTTTTTTTTTTTAAAAGAAGGAATTATGCATTTTCAAACATTTCCCTGTGGTCTATATTAACTGTAAATGCTATGTCTGGGTCTGAATTCTTCATTAATTCAACTTCACAGGCCCATATACAACCCTATTTCTGAGTAGTGACATGAGACCAGGGTTATTATAGTTAACGAAAACTAACAAAATGAACTAGAATTGAAAAACACTTTCGTTAACTGAAATAAATAAACACTATAATTTAAAGAAAAACGCTAACTAACTGAAACGGTATTGCGTTCTTACAAAACTAACTAAAACGTATTAAAAATTATGGATAAAATTCCCTTCGTTTTTGTCTTTGTCAATGACAGATTGATATGAAAATGATTTGTTTTGCTCGAGCAATTATAGCTGGCAGCACCATACGGCACTTCGCGGTCCGTCACTTATCATTTAGAATCGTCTTCTCGTCCCCGCTCTACCTGGAAACATGGAGACTTAAGTTGGAAGAAAGCAGCAGAGTCCTGTATGGAATTTATGTGAATACAATGGTGAGGAAGATAAAATATATGAAAAAACTAAAACTAAGCATTTAGAAAAAAATTAAAACTAATAAAAGCAAGCAAATCTGCTCTAAAAACTAATTAAAACTAACTTCATTAGAGGGTGAAAAAAGTCAAAACTAAATAAAACTAAACTATAATGAAAAATCCCAAACTATTGTAACCTTGCATGAGACAGGTTGTTTTGAACGCTGGCCCTTTAAATGCACATGACCCCACCCCCTTCTGGGTTGTTGACTGTGTGCTCTGTCCCGTTCAGCCACTTCAGTTCAATAAAACAACCAACAACTAATCATTTTAGGAAATTGGCTAGACGTTTGGACATATTTTCAGTATGGACTACAACCGCTGCTGCTGACAAACAAATTAGGCGTACTCCGAGAAATATTCATCGGGAGTCTTGACCTTATATGTGCATATGTCGTGACGTAACTAGTTGTTAACGTGACAAATTGAGAAGAAATTAAAACGGGTTGTAGAAATCCACTTGATGTCTGCCAAAATAAATATAAAGATCACTTTCCAGCGCCTGGAGGGTTCAAATTCAAAGTTTTTGAATTATTAGGGTCCAAATACACAAAATGTAAAAAAAATAAGAGTGGGTTTAGCAAAATATAACTCATTTAATTAAATAAAATGTAGTGATTTAAGTATGTGATTGACTCCTGTAATTACCACTTGAATAACGATCCGTCAGACACATTTAACATAGTAGGAGCTTAGTCACTCTGGAAGACTGAACTGGTCCAGAGTGGTTCAGTTCCATTCAGTGTAGTGGGCAAAAAAGCTTCAGGTTTGGATCAATCAGCTGCTCAATTGACAGTTCAGTTCTCATATCACTGTAATATGTTGTCAACCCTATAATGCCAAATGTATCATATTTGATACATGAGTTTTGGAGCCCTCTACATGATCACTGTGATATTTTTTGTCTTGAAAAACCTGATGTATACAATTAGATACATGCAATACACAGATAATAATTCCTTCACCAGAGGCCTTTCCAGTGACACTATAAGACTGTCATTAATGAGGAAAGAGGCAGAACTTTGCCAATTTTGAAAAGGAATTACCAATTTGTTAGACATCTTGTGTTATGTTTTTGTTTGTTCAAAAATAATAATATTTGAGCAGTGAGACCCGATGTATGAAATATGATACAACATTGAAACTCCTACATGGAAATTGATTGAAAAACTTTTTTTTTTGGTTGTTCAGAAGGACCAATAAAGGCTCCAGTTTCAAAGGACTGGAATTTTCTGTCAATGATTTAATGGTTCAGGCTTTACAGGGTTAAATGTGTGCACTGATCGCAAATGTACATTTCTCCAGGCATGTAAGCCTTTAATACTGCTTTTGTAACAATTTGGGTATTAATAATATTAATTTAAAAAAAGAAATAAATAAGAGTTACATTTCATGAGATGTTAGGACCAGTTATCAAAGAGAGGAGATGAGGAAAAGCCAGTCCAGTTTAAAAAGAAAAGAAAAAAAAACACCAAAGAAATTGATATTATGAATTTTCTGAAACTTAAACATTAACGAAAGCATCACAGATTCACCCACGCTCATTATTTCTGTGATTCAAAAGCCAGCCTGTCTTTAATTAGGAAGCTGTGACTGCCTTTCTAATCTGTCTCTTCTCTAATCTACTACTTTCAAAGCCAGTGAATTAAGTAGTCGTGCATGTGTATGTTTGTGTGTGCGAACAGACTGACTGTATGCATGCCTGAAGAGGAGAACGGCAGCTGATGAAGTTATCACTGCCACAGAGTCTGTGTAGAGATAAGACACAGAACACATGCAAAGGGAGGATAAAGACAGCACCCAGCTGTAGTTTATATATTCATGTGTGTTGAACCCACATGGCAATCAGGACTAGGTATGTGTTGGATTTCAAAAAATAGAGAAAACATGATATCATGAATGTATTTAAGGACATGTGGACTAGTTGACAGGTAAAAGAGAGAAATAGAGTTCATTCAAGTGTCTACTCTGCACTGTTGTTTTTTTGATAGTGGTGGTGTTGAGTTTTCAGACAAAATGATTTATGATCCCGTCTTAATGTGTTACCGTGAGGAGAAACCTAAAAAACTAAGTAAGACAGAGGTACAGAGCAGGGAGAGATGATGAAATTATTTAATGTAATGACTAAGTGGAAAAGGTTTCATAAGAGCAAGAGAGGAAAATCGGATATGGCAGGAAAAAAAAAAAAAAAAAGGAGAGGCAGATAAAGATGGGGGGTATTTTAAAGGGATTAGATATGAGCTGTGATAAGAATATCAGTAGGGATGAAGTCAGGAAGAGAGGAAAGGTAAGATGCAGCCACCTGGAAAACTTCTGACAAGTGGATGAGAGAATGAGGCAAAGAATAATGAGAAGGTGTAAGTGGAAAGGAAAAAAAAGCAGAGTAGCTTAGGAAAGAGGTGTTTTGGTTATTTCTTTTGTCACCGTGTAATGGGATTTTTTTTTTTCATCTGACCCACTGAGACCAAGCCACAATGAGCACCTATTGCGCATGATGAGATTTCACATGATGAGATCCCCACGGGACGAGGTTCTTTCTTTCACATGTTTGATTTTGGCTGTGGTGGGGAAAAAAAAGGGTGTTTTTTTTTTTTTTTTTTTTCCCCCCTTGTACTCTGCAGGAGAATTAAGCGGATGATTAGAGTTGAGTTCTGAGTAGAGTAGGGAAATAACACAGCAGTGAGACATATACGACGAGGTAATATAGGACTTTATTTATTTAATGATTAATTTCTCCGCTCCACTCGGTGCTACGTAGTCTTCTGTTTGTGGAGTGTGTGTATATATGGAGAAAGAGAGGCTCACAGTTTAGAGACACAGCCAGTGTGTTTTACGCTCACATCACTAAAGTCTGCATGAAATTGTGAGTGTCAAGAGAGTACATTTCCATGCAAACTAACTGATTAATCAGTCCGAGCATCTAAATAGAAAGTGACTTTGAGAGTGCCTGTCGCAGGTTACAAAAACACATTTCCTAAACAAATTTGACATTGCTGTTCTATCTTTAATACTAACAGACGCACCCTCCCCTTCTGTATCTCCCTATCCTCTGTACACAAGCGCAGCAAACTTTAAGTCTCACTTAAAAGAATAACCTGTTCCCCTCTCTCTTATCAGTAATAAAAATCACCTCATGTTTTTTTTCTTTCCCAGTGCCACGGCCAAACATTAAGGGTATGAGTTGTCATTACATGAGATTACATCAGTATATTATATCTAATTGAATTGCTTTAGTAGGATGAGTAAGGCACCACTTTGCAAGCTGCACCTTCACCATTTCACAGTATAAGACGTAGTCTAGTCACCTTCACCTTCAAGCCACTCATTTACGTCATATTATAAATTTATTAATATAATACGTCAATATAGAAATACTTATTCATGCATCTACATACTTCATTTGTTAATATTTGCTGAAAACTGGTATCAAAGGTGTCTGCAAGTATACCCTTAAAAAAACTGTTTGATGAACATAATAAAATTATTGAAAGGATTTCCACCAAATTAAAATGCTTTCATTTAGTGAGACACAATTTTGTTGAACCAACTAATTGTAAGTATGTTGAGTGAACATAAAGTATTGGAGTTACTATTACTTATTTGCAATGTAT
>JAPQRP010000001.1:35339102-35359072 GCA_037367295.1 Apogon hyalosoma
AGAAACCTCGGGGAGAACCACAGTGAAGGAGAGATCCACTCCCATGGACAGACAGACTGTAGATGCACCAGGACTGATGAATGTCTAGTGGTGGATGTAGTTGCAGTCTGTAAAGATGCAGTAGGGTGGGGTCCATCTGGTCAAATGAGACACATGAGGGCGAGGAGGTCCATCTAGACAAAACACATTGCTTTAGAACTACACTTCGAGCAAAATCTATGAAGCACACTTACAAACTGCACAGGGAAATGCAGCATTTGTGCCTGTATTTTTGCTCAATTTCAAAAACAACTTTGCACAAATGACATGTTTATTGGTGCAAACATTCCCATAAAGTTTTGCACCCAAGCATAATTTTCCTTTGTATTAGAGTTCTAGTGTTTTTCTGCATTCGAGCACAGAATGATCCAATATGAAAATTCCAGAAACTGCAAAAACCTTCAAATTGCATCTCTTAAATGAGCAGAGATGCATACACATGATCACATATCAACATTGACACATCACTAGTATATTGTGCCTAATGCAGAAATTTCCATCAAAATTGCATCCGGCTATTATTGTAATTCATACAGGTCTGAAATGCATATGATTAATGTCTGACTGAACAATGTTTTGTGTCACTGAATCAATCTCAAGATTTCACTTGTACTGATGTTCTGTTTGGTGTCACAGCTGCATGTGTCATTGTCTCTCCAAACTCCAAAAAAGGCTGTGTACATTTATGCATGAGGCAGGCGCTCTTGGATTGCGGATAACATGAAGAAGTCTGCCCTTCATCAGCACTTTTTTTTGTTTGTTTTTACATGAAATGTAGATATATGTCAACCTGATCCCTCCAATATCTGAACATGTCAAGCATCATATACATTAATAATTAATTCAGTGTAATTCAAAAATGACCTAATTTGGAAAAAGAGAGACACAGACAGTGAATCAGAGGTGTGAGGTGCGCATGCAGTTAACAACAGCAGCAGGTGGTATTTGCAGCAGCCAAACTGCATGTGGTAATTTGCACTAGTCATTTGTGAGTTGAGTTGTGAGTGAGGTGTTTTGGAGCAAAGTGAGAATAACCATGCATTCATTTGCACTGAATCTATGAATATTACCTAAGTCACATGCATGCAAGTGACAATACTGGCAATATCTGGTCTACACACTAATTTTTGACTCATGTGCAGCTGCAGAACCCTTTTGTGGATCCAACCCTTTCTGTCCAAGCCCTTCAGAAAAATAGTGAATTATTTACAAATGCCAGTGACACAAGCTAAAAGAAATAAGAGTACTCTCCGCTTCACCCTGGAAAAGACAAATATGTCCAGAAAATATTTATTTCACTGATTATTTAGATCCCCACTAGGGACTGTATTAAAACATTAGCTTCTTTTCCACTGGATCCCATGTCTATGAACATTTCAAATTAAAAATGACCCAAATATGTACACAGTTAAAGGAGTGATACTTTACTTTCCTAAATGGAATTTTGCATTTTAAAACATTTCCCTGTGGTCTACATAAACTGTAAATGTTCTGCTTGGGTCTGAATTCTTCATTAATTCAACTCCACAGGTCCATCTTCAACCCTATTTTTACATAATGACACTAGAAAGGTCATTTTGAGCACTGGCCCTTTAAATCCAAATGAGCCACTTCATGCCCCACCCCAGGTTGTTGGCTGTGCTGTCCTGTCCCGTTCAACCAAAAACTGAACATTTTAGGAAACTGGCTCGAAGTTTGTACATATTTTCAGTTTTTCCTACAACCGCTGCTGCTGACAAACAATTATGTCGTACTCGGAGAAATGTTCGTCAGAAGTCTTGACCTAGCTATAGACCTAACAAATTATGCAGAAATTAAAACGGGTTGTAGAAATCCACTCGATTTTTGCCAAAATAACTATAAAGATAGCTTTGCAGCACCTTAAGGGTTCGAATTCAAACTTTTTGAACTATTACAGTCCTCAAATACACAAATAAATGAACCAAAGACTAATAAAAGTGGGTTTAGCAAAATATCACCCCTTTAATACAGTAAGAGTCTAAACGTCATCACCAACTCAACACCTACTGCATGACAGACATGTGCTAACTTCATCCACAAACATCCCCAAACTAGCTCTCGACAGCTTTAAGAACAGAAATAAATGAACTTCATGTATTTTACTACAATAGTTGTATAACTACATGCAGTTTTCCCTTCTTAAACTTACATAATTCAATGCTTCGTCGTTGCTCCATAATTAACTGTTCTCTGCAACAGTGTTGCTCTATTCTGAAGAATAAAAAAAGAAACAACCCTGTGATGACTGCCTAGTTGTACAATGAGGTTTGTAAAAAAAAAAAAAAGTCTATTATTGTTTAATTAGTTAAAAACAGCCTGGGCAAAAAAAAAAAAAAAAAAAGTGTACTGCGCCTTCACTGTGTGAGCTGGGATAGCAACTAAAGAATCAAGAGATCACAGAAAATCAATGAATGAATGAACAAATAAATTAGCTTAGCAGTATATAAATAAGTGGTATGAAATGTTATAATGAAATACATTCAGATCAGGTGGGAATGCTTTTTTGTTACTGTGGAATTTACACTGACCCTCTTACTCAACGTGACAATCTGGAAACCTTCAACTGATCTAATTTTGGGTTTAAAACATATTCTTTAATGAGGGAGCGAGATAGAGTGTGAACTAATCACTATCAGGGAACAGTGTCTTCCTTGGATCACAGACGATCTAATCCCCCCAGTTTTAACTTTGTGATCACATACTGTAAGAAAAAGACCTTAACAATCTCATTTTCTTGCACACTCAGTCACACTGACATAATCAAAGGACTTAAATGCCTACGTGGTCATCTTCATCAAGGTTAGGTGCTGCACGGTCAATATATCAGCTGGGACCTTAAGATCTCAGACACATACTTTGCATGAGACGGCTCAAAAAACAGGGTCAGTCAGATAAGGTTTGTGAAAGTTTCATGGGTCTGATAACAACATAGCAAGGTCATACAAGGTTCATTATTATTAAATTATACATTACAGCTTGCACACCTTGATTTGACAAACTATGGATGCAGCCTCACATATGCATTGCCTCTATAACCTTTCTAGTGGGAGAAACTTGCAAGTAAAGTAAGTAAAGTGGACACTTTTTGTCTATAAACTGCTTTGTGGGTGATTGATGAGGGCTGAACCTTTAACACTGCATCTTTATAACGCACTTGTGACATTGTTTGATCAGACTGGTAACAGTAACGCTGTGCCATTTAATTACCTTTCATGACACCATAAATACTGCCACAACCCCATTGCCTCTCCGTGTCATTTCCTCCATCATCCATTCATTCATCCAGGAGCAAAATACATAAAGCTGAAAAGCAGCCTGACTTGTCGTTCTGAAACGGGGAAGGTCACTGAAAGCTTGCTCGGATTGACAGATTGATAACTCAACGTGCAATAACCTGTCACTCTTAGTGATGTGCGGGGTTAGCATTTACATTTTTACTATTTTAACTCTCAGTTCTCGTCAGTGCACGGCGATGTTTTTGATAGAGCGACAGTATAGGATGGGTAAAATATTAGAGTTATGTTTGCAGATCTATGGATCACTCTCACTTGAGGATTACAAAGAAGAGAGATGACATAATTACCACTCAATAACATTTTCAAGTGTTTATCCTTGGCCGTCGAAAAAGCAGTTAATGAAACAGTTGCACATCAAGGTCTTATTAGCTTTTTCTGAGTTCTTGTGGTTTCACTGTAGGTAATAGAGCTACACGATACAGGAAAAAAACTGACATTGCGACTTTTTTTAACAGCTGTGTGATGCCGACGTAAAGGGTCAAACAAATTAGTTGTGTTTCCTCTCATTGTAGTGACAGATACAAGGTACTATCAACACAGAACACATGTTTCAGTTTCATCCTTCTTGTAGCCAAAATAATTCCAGATAACTGACATTGCTTTTCTTTTTTGGCACCGAGTCTTTGTTTTTGGTGATTTTCTCTTGTCCGTTGCTCATTTTTCAACGTTCTTACAAGCGACTCACTCCATGTGCAGGGGCGTGGTCTGCTCTGGCAAAATGATTAAGAACAATTGTGATTGGTGGATCGCTGCGCGCAGTGTTTGTCAGGTACCTAGGATGAAATTAGATGAGAACACGGTGAGTTCATTTGCCTCCTACATCCCAGGACCTGCGATGCGACTACTGTACACACATACACTACGATGACGATGCTCAAACGATATATCGTGCAGCTCTAGTAGGTAATCACATTTCCAGTGGTTTCTGGGATAAAATACCCAAGATGTTTTAACCCTTTTAGGACGATTGTGTCTCCGGTGATGCATTTTTACATCCCCTGTCATTCAAATTACTGTAACTCCTAAATCATCTGAAAACTGAGATTGGATTCAATCTATTGCTGCACAACACATTAGGGTAGCGGCCCACAGTGGCTGAGGGGAAGGGGTGGAAATGGGTGGAGCAGAATGCAGTCGATGAGAGAGATGGAAGATTTTTATTACTTTGAACAGCGTTTTAGGGAGGTTTTAGCGGTGTTTCTTTGCTGAATCCTTGTAAGTAATTGTATATAATAGTGATGGTGCTGTTTTGGAGTGCTCTGCTTGTGTGCTCTGCTGTGTTTTTGTCAAGTTTCACAGATTTTTTTCACAGTTTTTATCTGAATTTTTCCAGGTTGTATAGTTCATTGTTGAATGACTAGATAAAACTGAAAATAAGAAGCAGGAACATGGACATGGACATGAACGTGGTTTGAGCAGATGTAAAATACTTGAAAGTCTATTTCTATAACCTCATAAAACTTCATTATGCACATTTACAGTGGTTTTTCACAGTAAATATGATAAAAATTCAAGTCTGTTTTTTTCTTGTTGCTATAATGGACAGATATTGAAAGTTAAGCTCTTCATGAAAAAAGTTGCAAAAGAATTGGCAAAAAAGACATTTTCTGATACTTCTATTGCAAAAACAACATAAAGAAATCTAGGCGGCCTGTCATAGTAGTCATTAAAGGGTTAATCGTATTTGGATTCAAGATCAGGGTGTGGATCATAACAGTTGGGATTTGGAATGGGTGGTCAGAGTGGGCTTCTTTTTCTAGTTTTTCTTTTCTTTTCTTTTTTTTGTATTTTAGGTGCAATCCAACATTACCATCACCTACTGTGCTTGGGCATGAACCAAAGTTCATAGAAACCCTTATCTAAAAAGCCTCAGGGGAGGTCCTCACTTGGTTACAGTCTGCCACTTCATGTCACTAAGTATCAGACAATGAACCTTCAAAAACTGATATGATATATAATAAAAATATCCCGCAGACTTAGGCTATGTTCAGACTACAGGCAAATGTGGCCCAAATGTGACCTGTATTCGATCTGTTAAAGACAGTTTGAACCATGGGCGCCGATTCCATGGGTGCTTCGGGGTCGGAGCACCCACGGAGGTTGCCGAGCACCCACGTGTGCCAGCCTACACTTGTCTTTGATTTGCTAATGGCCACTCCCCCGCTACCTATCAATGCTTTGCATTGTAATGTCAGATAAACTGCCAAAAGGGACAGACGGCAACTTGCTGATAAAACCTGTATGGTGGTTGATTTAGCTTAAAAAATGGACACATTTGTGCTAAAAATACCAAAAACATCCACCGACCCAACAATGTCCTACAGTAGAACTCTACTGTGTCAACAACTGAGGACGACTGCAGTAGCAGTACAGATGTTAGGCAGAAAAAAGGTCGGACTTTTCAAGCTAGTTGGAGAGACAAATACCCATGGATAGCATATGATGCTGCAAAAAACAAGGTATTTTATGTGGTTAGTTAAACTTTTGATTTAATCTACAACTGTATTTGTTTCATTAAAAGCCAGTTGTGATCATTGACAGTATAATTAATATCAGGTTGTGATTGATGAGTGAGTGAAATAGCCTAGATGCTGATGAGTTGGTATGTTATTGTTTACCTATGCTGACTTTCAGCACAATTGACAGTTCCATTTACACTTATAGGCCTGTACGGTTATGGAATGCTATTCAATCCAGTCTGTGGTGCTGGAATGTGGAGTTCCTTTTTCTTTGTCAGAGCCTTTTGCATTAGGTTGCATTGACATTAACTCCTCATATCACCAGTGTTTGTGTAGACTGTGTGTGTTTGTGAAAGAGTGTGTGTGTGTGTGTGTGTGTGTGTGTGTGTGTGTGTGTGCGTGTGTGTGTGTGTGTGTGTACGCGCAGAAAGAGCATATGTGTGTGGTCATTGCAGCCGCTGCTGTGTGTGTTTTACTGTGAGATGAATGTGCGTTCATGTCAAAAGAGCACGAGTCATGCAAGCACGGTGAGCACCCACCAGCAGAAACACAAATCTGCGCCCCTGGTTTGAACAACAAAAATCCGATTTTTTCAATCTGACCCAGGCCACTTTCACATGTGGTCTTAAATCCGATACATATCTGATATTTTGCAATGCAACTTCAGTCTGAAGGGCCAGGCTGCATTTATCTGACCTTTACGTCACTGAAATGCGACAAATGTCACAATTCTGCATCCCAGGAGGAGGAGCGGCGGGAAAAACATATATACTTCAATGAACACGGTGCATGCCTGCACTGCCATATATTACATCAGGACCTCTTTTTGCGCATGCGGGTCACTTCAGGGTTGCATTCAGTTCATACTCAAAACTGATAGAAGTCACATTTAATGTGTAATATGAACGAGCACACAAAAAACCCATAAGGTCCCAGTGTGACTGAATTATCAATTCCCAAATGAATTTTTCTCTCTATTTCCTAAGTGATTTATCACGATTATTATCCTCTGAATTTTTAATTTTTTCCAGTGAAAATCATCTATTTTTCTATACTTAATTCTCTGATCATGTAGATGCTCAAAAAAACTCAAAGTAACACCAAAAGTTATTATATCAAAATGAAGAAAACTGAAGAAAAAGTGACTTTTTCAGTAAAATCTCTCATTAACTAAACATAAACTCAGTGTTTCCATCCACAATTACTTACTGGTGAATCAATGTTGAAGAAGATGATGGTGTTTCCACGTTCACTACAGAGCCTCTGAACATCCAAATGCGTTGTATCTGATGACCATGAAAAGATGACAAACTATATTTTACACCAGTTATTTACACGTATTGATAGGATTAGTGGATCGACAGTTTAGATCAGTAGATGCTTTTGGTCAACAGTGGCTGTTTGGGTCGTTATGGGTTACGACCTGCTGTCTGAACAGAGCCTAACTTCTATGTAGAGGACTCAGGTTAAACAATTGAAAGGAAGGTGTATCCGTACACCAATCAGAAATTAACTCTCGCCCCTTGAGATCATATCGACCACACTGAATAATTCCACTATGTTGATTCGATTTTGATGTCAGTGCAGTCACTACTACTGTCAGACCGAGTACGAGCAGATATCAAATATGGCAGATTTAGAAATGAAAGCATGCTCTTAGTTAATGATCCGCATCTGGATTAGCAAGAAATGGATCATGTTAATAGATAAAATAAATAAATAAATAAATTCAAATGCAGATCAAGACTATCTTTGAAGGGGTCTATCTTGAGTAGAAAGTCCAAACATGGTTTCAGTTTTGAGTTATATGTTGCAGACAGACGAAGCCAATAACCAGCTACTGTTACCATTTGTACCAACCAATAATGTAATACCTGCCCATAACATAATGATTTTAACCATTTTAAATGTAATAAAACCAATAGCATAATATAATAATGCAATAAAGGTTTTGAGCCAATAATATAATAGAATTTTGCTGATAATGTAAAACGTTATTACATTATTGGCTGGTATTATGTTATTGGTTATGGCATCACATTGGCTTTATTCCTTTCCAAATGGGCAAAATTATGACATTGTTCATGTTTTTTTTATTAAAAATTTCTCAAACCTAATAAAGTTTTCAATTACTGATGTTAATTAGCCCAGTTTAAGCTTGTACCACCATACAAATAGCTTCTCCTTTTTCCATTTTTGTATCATGTTTACAGTTAGTACTTTTATTCAGACAAAACAAGCGACTCAAGGATGTCAGATGAATTGAAAATGTCCATGATATTCTGACACGGTTAATACAAAAACAATTAATGACTAAAAAATAAGTGAATGAATAAATAAATAAATGCATAAACACATTTTAAAATGATTTCAAAGTAATAATTATCTGAAGCCTTCCGAAACACCAACACCCTGTGGTGTAGCATAGAATCCATTTGCGGCTTACGTGTAGCAGTCATACATAATTTCCCTGAATCTATCTCTTTATAATGCTATAATGGTTGCTGACACTGGCCATTCACCTCCGAGCATACATTATAGCTTTTAAATATATCTCATTACTTTTTTGAAACCCTAATTTGCAGCAATAAATGCCACAATCTATGCCTGGGCATGAATGATGAGAGTTAACCTCTTACCCCAGCCATAAAAGTCTGTTTAAGCAAATTGGCTGCTAATAGTGTAAACTCAGAACTGATGTGTTAATATGCTGTGGAACCATATTGCCTTTTTTTTCTGTGAAGCAAATGGGCATTAACTTGTTTCCTTCTCTTTGTTACACATGCCCCTTTCTCCAAAAATAAAAATAAAACTCTCATTAATACATAGTTACTCCAACAGTGGATACAGGGGAAATGTTGTCATCTGTGTTTGCAAGAGTAATTACCAAAATACAAAAGCTGCTATTTCCAGGAAGTGGATTCAAAGAGCTCTTCACATGAATGAGCACATGAATAAAAATGAAGTTGTCTTCTCGAGTGACCTCTGCCAAAAGGGAAAAAAGAGAGAAAGAGCATTAGCAAGGTAAAGGTTTAGAGCGAGGAGGGGTTTAGTGTGGGGCTCAGTGCTGGAAACATGATGGAATAAAAGCGAAGGTTGGAGAATAGTTCATAAAGGGTCAGGACATAATTACTTACAGAAATTCCTGCTCAACGGGTGGGAACTGAAATGCATTTAGCAGCACTTAAAATTTTAATTTAGCTTTGAAAGGGCACTTTCCTTTTTTCTCCCCAGTGTTTCTTTTTTCTCTTTCATTTGCTATTGCTAACACATTAACGACCTTTTGATCAGAATACAAAAGCACTGAAATTCCCATTAGAGCTTTTTTTTTTTGTATTTTAACCATTTCTTTTAGGGAGAGGAGCATGATAAAAGAGAGGGGGGGAAATTACTTTGTTTTGTTTTTTTTTTTCATCTTTATGTTAATCAAATCTGCTTCCTGTGTATTTTATGCACTGGTTACCCTTTGATTAAACATTCTCCCCTATCAAATTCACTATGCTGTTTACAGCGACTCGTGATTGCTGCTCCTTAACAACTCAAACACAAAGAGGAAGGATGTTATAATGGCTCTGGGCTTGTAAAACATGCTGAATATCTGTAAACCATTCATGGCACACGAACAAAGCAGGGAAACGAACGATTAAAAAGAAGGTTTGGGTAAAGGTGGCAAAATTTACAATGTGAAAGACAGGAGAGTACAAACAATAATGAGTGTCCCTCTGTGTGTTTGGAGGAGTCGTGTTTGTTTCATTCAGGCTGATGTAAAACCTGACCGACAATGAAATGACTCAACATAGTCTTTGCCAGAGAGATCAGGTCAAATGGAAGTCTGTATTAAGCCTTACATTTTGTTTGGGGCCAAGTGACCAAGCATGACATTAACGAAAACACACTAATTTAGGGCGTATTCAGACCTACTTCATTTGGTCTGGTTAAAATGGACCAGAGTTCATTTCCCCGGAAAGTCCGGACTTTGTTTTAGGTGCGAATACAAACATCCGAACTCTGATTCGAACCAAACAAGTGGACCGAGACCACCTACAAAAGAGGTGGTCTTGGTCCGTTCCCAAATGGACTTTAGGCCAGTTGACTTCACTTCTGCTGTGAATATAACCAGTCTCAGGCCAAAACAAACCAAGGAATCATGCGCCTTTTTATGCTTGACGAGCCACCGTAGCCGCATGGCATTGTGGGTAATCAACAAAACTGGAAATATTTTTTTTATATAAAACACTTGGGCATTGTGTTATTTGTAAGTACTTTAAAAAGGTGGATTTAAGAAAGTATGTAAAACTTGAGAAAAACATTGAAAGTCAAGAAAATCCTACTATAGAACAATGGTTACCACACATTTAAAGTTGAGACCCAAAAACCCAAATTTCCATGTCTTATTTAAAAATTAAAATTATGATTTTCCATAATGGTTTGATTTTTACTTTCTCCTCTGCTGTTAAGACATTGTTGAATAAATGCAGGTAAGGAAAAGCTCATGAACTGGGGCTGGAATGTCAAACTATCAGTCACAGATTGCGAGATAATGTCATCCATCACTTCACTTCTCCAGTTCAGCTACTGACGCCTTTGACACCAGCAAAAAGACACGTAAAACAAGTAAGTCAAATGTTAATCTACTGTACTGTACAAACAAACACACGACTGACTGACATTTCTGTTGTCAGAAAACAAATTCTTAAGAAGGGAAGGAGAAAAAAAAACAGATTTTTCTGAGCTCAGAAAAGATAAAGTATGTAGTCCCTCTGGAGATAATATTAATTTTTTAAAACATTTATTATCATCCCCATGTACAATCTTATAAACCATTCCTTGTCTTTTCTTTGTGACATCCTCATGTATTTAAGTCCAGGTTTGTAAGAGGAGAGAAAGAAAGTACTGTACACGCGTCTGAGATGAACTGAAAAGAAAAATGTTCCTTTTCTATTTTAATTAAGGAAAATTAATTGCTCTTTTACTGTTAATTTTTCTTTTACTCTCTCAATTGTCAATCCCATAAAAACAGGTCTGTGACTTATTTAATGTCCCCAAGTTTGGAAATGGTCTATCTGTAAAAACATGGAGGTGTAGCACGACGGACCCTGACCCACAGCCTCTGTAGATATGAACAGCTCATTCAATGGTGATGAAAACAAAACATATTATTATGCAATAATACACTGATAAAAGTGTAACTCTAAATATTATATTCTAGTTCTCCAGTTAGATTCTTCTGAAGCTGTAAATCTTACACTGGATTGTGAAATGCTTTGTTAGATCACCATCATGTATTATAAAGAATCCTGATATTTATCAGCTAAAAAAAAAAAAAAAGCAGTAAAGTCGGTCTGAAATCAGGCCAAACCAAAACATCAAAGCAGACTTGATAAGATCTTGAGTCTGAGTCTGACTGACAGCTTTTATACCGACAAAAAGAAACTAATCAAACAAGCAACTGCACCAGTGCTCATCTGAACCACAACAAACAGGTTAGATGTGGAACTGCTGGGCTCTGATCAGCCTGCAGGTTAATTAAAAAGAATATTTTGTGCTGTCTGTTATTTTTGGTCTGTTAACGACATGTCCTTTTGTATTTAAGCTACAGTGGTACCTTGACTTACAAGTTTAATTCGTTCCGTGACCGAGCTCATAACTCAGTTTGCTCATACATCAAATCAATTGTTCCCATTGAAACTCACTAAAATGCCTTTCATCCATTTCAGCCCCATAAGTCAGACTACGTCGAGATGTCTAGCGTATCCAAAACTTATTACTAACCCATGAGGAACGTGCTTTGAACTTATGTGTAACTTAATTGAGCTTATCTCCAACACATAATGACATGTGTAGACATATCTGACATGTTCTGGATGACGTCTTTTCACCTCCTCCAGACATGCAGCAAATCGTTTCAGCACCTCCCCTCTGGACAGTGACAGAACTTTGTTGTGCAACAAGAGATAATACCTGTAGTGTGGAGCGCTGCTAGCAATTGTGGGCTCCATGAAAGGTAAATGATGTGGTCCCTTTATAAAATGCACTATGTTATCAATTTGTTGGGGGGGTTTATATATGGGGGTGTGATAGTGAAACTGAAACAGCAGATCTTCCATGAAATTTTCACAACTTCTAACCCTGTATCCACTGGGCCCCCTCCACAGCTCTATGGGGCCCCCAGAAATGCTGGGCCACATGAATTTGTCTTGTTTACCTCCCCTTTACGGTGCCCCAGCCTGTAATACCTAATATCAACGTAACCCTCACATTTAGAATTGGGTGCTTCTATGAAACTGGACACGGGGGCTAAAAATTCAAACCAGATGTAGACTAATGTTATGAGGCAAATTTGGAAGAACTCTGGGTCTGTTTTAAAAATAAATACTTATTGAGATGAAAGTGAAACAATTTTTCAGATAAAACACATTTTTACATTATTTGTCTATTATTTTTCTTACACAAAAATCACACTAACACTGTAAAAAGGACACAAAAATGACACGCTACTATGTTTTTTTAGAATATCTTTATATTCTCTCACAAGTACATTTTGGGAATTGAACTAATTATTCAGGGCAGTGTTTCACAAAAATTACAGCTTTTGCAAAATTACTCCCGATTTATATGCATTTAAATGGGCAGGTTCCGCATGTAATGCAAATGGACACGATGGCTTACACACAAAACCTGGAATGAGACTGAGATTAATGAAAAACCTGCATGTCTGGATTAGAAAAACCACTGGGATCATCAAATTTAACAGTGTCTTTATTCATAGTGGTAAATTAGATAATTTAGAGCCATGTTTTCCAGATCAAATGCACTGACAGGTAGCTTTTCATGTCCCAGTTTTGGTCCTATTTTTGGCCTTAATATTTGATTAAAAATTCATAAATTTCTGGGATGGCTCAGAGCAAGAGTATCATTTATTTTCATTTTTCTGAGGTCATCATGAGGTACACCCTGGGGGGAAATATGTCTGAATTTGTCTTTTATTATTGGGTCTAAAAAGCTGGTAAAGTGTCAGATACCAAAATGAACCCAGTTTTATAGAAGCACCCAATTACATTTAAAAAACTACAAAGCTAAAATAAAATAAATGTAAATGAAATACTCACTGTTAAACCATAAAGACTCAAACATCCAATGGCAACCAAAACCATTTACTGATATAAAAAGTTAAATCACTGTTAATCCACTAATCCTATCAATCTATGTAAATATTTGGTGTAAATGCAGTTTGTCATCTTTTCATGGTTATCATATATGACCCATTTGGACGTTCAGAGGCTCCGTAGTGAACGTGGAAACGTCATCTTCTACAACATTGATTCACCAAAAAAACCCATAGAGTTGGATCAATAACAGTGGATGGAGACACTTGGTTTATGTTCAGTTAAAGACAGATTTTGCTGAAAAAAGTCCCTTTTTCTTCAGTTTTCCCTATTTTAGATGTAATAATAATCAACTTTAATGAACTTTTATGAACATCTACAGGTTCAGTAAATTAAATGTAGGAAAATACCATATTTTCATTGAAAAAAACAAAAACAAAACACAGACAGTAATATTACAAGAAATGATGATAAATCACATTAGGATGATTAAATATAGAGAAAAAAAATCATTTAGGAATTGCCACAAAAGTAACACTGGGTCCTTTTGGGTTAATTTTTCAAAGCCACAGGGAGCTGCAGCAGAGGGATGACAGAGCCACATGTGGTTCTGGAGCCGATCAGTAGGTTATCTAAAAATGGAGCTGACAGGAGGAAACCGCCAGTACTCCTCAAGATGCTGTGGTGAGCAGGGACATGGAAGATCCATCGCCAGAATACCTACTAGCTGTCCTCCAACATGTTTCTTTTTATTGGCTATGACAACTAGTAGTGGCATATTTGACGCTCACTCATAACTCGGATTTCAGCTTGCAACTCAAATCAAAAAATCGACCAAGTGACGGTTCATAACTCGGAAAACTTGTAAGTTGGTGCACTCAAGGTACCACTGTATTTGTAGTTTTAAGACTCATAAATTATTTCTATCAATAGTGATAGCACTGGCAAACGTGACGTATTTTGGTAACTTTATATCTTTATAGACATCTATACATCACCAACTTACCAGTGTAGAACACAAATAAAACACAACAAACCGTCCCTCACACGTATTGTAGTTTATTTTGACATTGATCCAGCTAATGTCATCATGTCTAAGCATGTGCTGATGTCAGCATATCAATTGCCTCTATATATGTGCCAAGTCTGAAGTAAATTGAAACAAAAGTGATGTTTTATAGACATTTGAAATTTCGCTCATTATAAGTAAATGGGAGGATTTTTTTTTTTTTTAAATTCATTAAATATTTGAACTATGACCCACTTTTCCCAAAATGTAACCACATCTATTCTAGGTCACTGGAAATGTTTAACCCCAATTTGGTATGAATTCAACCAATAGTTTTGCTGCTACAGACATTTGAAATTTCCTCCATTATAAGTAAATGGGGGAAAAATACAATTTTAAAAATTCATTATAAAAAAACAAAAAAAAACAAAAAAAAAACCTTTGACCTACTTTCCCCAAAATGCAATCAGATCTATTCTGGGTCACTGCCAATATATAAACCCAATTTGGTATGAATTCAACCAATAGTTTTGCTGCTAGAGCATTAACAAACAAAGAAATAATCCAACTGAACCAAGAACAATATGCCTTGCCTCCCCTTCGGAGGGCTGGGTAATGAATACAGCTTTTTATCCAAAGGCAGTTGTACTCCTTAATGCTGTTAATATATGACTTGTCACATATTGCTTCATGGTGCAATATTGGAATCATGCAATCATGCATTTTTCATGTTTCCAGATAGAATATGCATTTTCATTGTGTTTATTTTGTACTTGCTATTTGTTTTCTATACAGTTCTGTGTAAAAGTCTTAAGCCACCTTTAGATTTGATGTGTTTGCAGGGTAGAAATGAGTATAGTTATTTTTCCTTCACTTTTCTTCAGATACAACAACAATGATGTGCACAGCTTTAAAAGGCACAAAAAACTGAACTAAATGGGTTTTAAAGGTTAAAGTTCCTAGTGTGAACTCTGACCCCATGACAAGAAGCAGCACAAACAATTAGAAATGGATGTGTGTTGAATAATAATAATGGACATAAGTTCAAAATAAATCAGATTAACCGGTATACATGCAGGAAGATTTCAGAGTATTGGGGACACATCAAATTAAATCAAATCAAATTTTATTCATATAGCGCCAAATCATAACAGAAGTTATCTCATGAGACTTTACATATAGAGCTGGTCGAAACCAAACTCTTCAGTCAATTTACAGAAACCCAACAGAATCCTCCAGGAGCAAACACTTGTGACTGGTGACAGTGGTGAGGAAAAACATCCTTTTAACAGGCAGAAACCTCAAGCAGACCCTGACTCCTGGAGGATGGACATCTGCCTTGAGGAGGAGCAGAGAAGAGGCCAGAGAGGAGGAGGCGGAAGCAGAGAAGAGCTCAGTACATCAAGATGCACCCTAACATCCAGGTGTGTTCATCTGGTTTCTCATAATCAGTACTGATTAGGGCTGTAGTGATACACTAATCTCACGATACCATACGATACATGATTTTCAGCTCAGTGATATGATTCGATACACTTACATCATCTTCTGAAAGATTTTAAAGGGACAGAGTGATTTTGGTGACATCTTGTGACTGTTCCATTGACTTGGATTGAAATAACTGAACTGAAAGCATCGATCAGTTACACAATATATGGCTCTGACCGGACAGAGAGTCTACAGCTTGGAAATGCTGGACAAAATGAATCAAAGATGTGATGAGAAAATTAGTCTGATTTATTGAAACAGTGCAAACTGTGGCTTACAAGCCTTTGAAAAGTACAGCATTACAAGTGAACAAAAAAGTGTTTCCTGTGGAACTGATCTGTTAGTGTGTGTGTGTGTGTGTGTGGGGGGGGCGCTCAGCTGGTTTCCTATTTATAATACTACGGGGTAAGGGGCGATGAGGACAGTGAAACCTGCGGAAGTGAAAATAACCCTCATTTATGCACTAATACAACTGATTATTTTTTTGTATGAAATGTATGGCGTGGTGGCAATGACTTTGTGATGGCGCAGCATTGCTTTCCTCCTTCTTTTTAAAACCAAAGTGCTCCCACACATCTGCTTTTAAGTATGAAAGTGCTGCATTTATATTCACCGCCACTCTCCTGAATCTCTTAGGTCTAACCATAGACATATATACGCAGACGCCCCATCAAGCGCTGACTGACGTGCCAACATCGCCGCCATATTGGAGGAGGCAAGAATGAGAGACAAGAGACTGGAAATATGCCTCCTTCCTGTGCGGCTTGGAACTGTACAAACCAATTTGGTTCCCAAAATAATTCACAGATGATTACCTTTCACAGGTAAGACTTGAAACTTATCTTTGATCGTATCTGACATGATTTTCGCCATTATAAAGTCGTTTTCTGAGCGTAATTTGCCAACGTTATGGACAGTGCTATGTATTCACCAGAGTGAGAATGTGTGAGTGAATGAATAATGGATCCACTGTACGCACTTTGAGTATGTGTTAATAGAAAAGCGCAATATAAATCTAATCCATTACTATTATTATATTATTATTATTATTCCCACACAAAATTCATTCATGTAATGGTATTTTTGTTTATTCTGCACATATTTATTAATCAAAACATATGGAGGTAATAATATAGCAACTTAGTTAACATACCCACAGTGGCCAAGAATCAGGAGTAATGATTATCTTACGAAATGAATCAATCTATGAATTACAAAAGACAGTTTCATTGTTTAACATTCTGCTGTGTCATATATGGGACAGGAACTTATGACAGCAGTAGAGGAATGTTAAGGGGGTAAACAATGAAGTCGATAGTCCTATTTTGATCAGTTGCCATAAACATTTCAGTCAGATTGTTGTTATGTGCTTGGCTAACTTTTGTCATACTGTATAGGTTTCCAAAGGATCCTGTTAGGAGGTCACAGAGGGAAGCGGCTGTCAGAAGGGAAGGCTTTTCTGCGTCCTCATCCTCAGCGCTCTGCAGTGAGCATTTTAGGCCTGAGGACATTGACAGAACAGATCAGACAGTGAGGAGCAGAGATGAACTGAAGACACTGAAACTCTAAAGTGGCAACACAAGAAAAAAAAAATGTGTGAAACAACTCTGTTTAAAGGATTTCAGTCTTTTTTGTAAAATGTTTATAGTGTACATAATGTGTGTGTATTATTATCAAATATAAATGGCCATTAAATGCTTTCAACATGGGAGCTATGAGTGTACGACTCCATTTTTTTTTCTTACCAAAAACCAAGAAATGAGAGGATATGTTGGTTTGTTTTGGGGTGGGGCCTGTTTTAATCCACGCTCTTTTCCTGTTCATATTTATTTAAAATCCAACACATTGTAGTTTTTGGCACTACCTCGTCTAATACGTTTTTTTTTTGTGGTTGCTAACTGTTTCCCAAGTATTATTACTACATGTATGAATACATAAAAGTGAGGCACAGACGTAAATTTCTCCATTAAACATGTTTTATTTAAAAAAAAAAAAAAAAGTCAGTTTATTTATATTGGCTCACAGCGCAGCTTTGCCTCCTCCAATATGGCGGCCACGCAGGCACGTCAGCGCAGCGGGCCAATACGTTCAATGTGGTGTCTATGGGTCTAACTGTGTAAACAGGAAGAGAAAGACGTTGGCGTCTGTGTACAGAGAGTATCTAGACCCACCTAATCGCTCTTCCTGCAAAGCAAACGAGGGAAATGGGCAGCGAGCAGTGCTAGACAGAACACGGGATTTGAATGGGGTTTAATGTATCGATACTCACTGCTGAAAAATCGATAGGAAACAAAATATTGATATACTGTATATCGCAGAATCGATAAAATCACTCGGCCTTAGTAGTGATGTGCAGTTCAATACCAAAATATCCAAAGTAGCTAAACTATTGGGAACTTGTCCAAATGATACGCAATTGGTGGGAACTACTTCTTCTTCCGCCTGGGTAAGTGTGTACTGCGTTATGCTTCTCAGTCAGTCCTTCCAAACTATAAGCAAACTAGAAGTGAGATACCTCGGAATGACTGCCACGTCTGGACCAGTAGAGAGGGTCTTTTGAAAGGCAGGAGAGCTTCTAAGCAAAAAACAGAACAGACTAAAGGGGAAAACAGTACATATGTTATTGTTCCTTAACAAAAAATTGTCAATGAGGGAAAGTGTCAGTGTTGGATGCTTTTGTTGAAGTGTTACGTGTTTAATATTTTCACGTTTCATAATGTAACTTAATATATAGTTTTCATTTTTCCAATAGTTCTTAATAAACAATAATTACGCTCATGTCTTATATTCTTTATGAAGTTATAATTTGAAATACACTATTATTTTTTTTTTTTTTGGATTTTCAGGACATTTGTGCAGAGTATCGGTATCGGATCGATATTGCCAATACCAGTCTGAATTTTGCTTGGTATCAGATCAGAAAGAAAATCTGTGGTATGGAACATCACTGATAATCAGACTACTATTGTTATTGGATAAAGCAGATTTGATTTGATCACTTGAATAATCTGACAATTCCAGAAATAAGTTAAAGATGGGGAAGTAGATGTTTTCCTGGAGCATTTTTTTTTTTTTTTACTATGTTGCTTGAAATCCCCTTCACACCAAAAATAAAAGATTTAGTCACCTGTGGAATAGACAGGACTGAAAAAACACCATCCAATCATTTTAACCGGCCCATCGAAATGACTGAATAGTGATATGTCAATGTCTATCCATTCAACTGCCATTTGTCCCTCCCCCTTCTGAGCGTACCCCTCTTCGTGCACAAATCGTGCCCTTAGAGGCTTGGAGCACTTGTACAGGAAACAAAGCCAAAGCCAGAGCTTCGCTAGCTATATTAGCAATATTAGGATGTAAAGTTCACCATAAAGTGAAGTTCAGCCGTTTGTCACTAACATACATCACTAGGGAATGTAATGTTTGCTAGTTAGGTATGAATTGAGGCTGCTCTGCCAACAAACATAATAGCGAAATCAGTGTTTCCGCTGGTAAGGTTTTGACGTGGCGCTGCGCCACTACACTGTACATTTCATACAAAAAAATTATCACCATAGCATTAGACTTATTAGACAAATACATATGTAGAATACAGTATATAATAGGCCATTACAAATGTCCTGCCCCCTCAAATGAAAGTTTGCAAAGATTCAGGAGCAGGAGACGTAAAGTAATTAGTAATGCGTGTTCGGCCGGGGGGGCTGCGCAGTGCTCGGGAAACCTTGTGAGCAAGCATTGTGCGTTCTGGTACTCTAAAGGTGTGGCTTCGGGGGGAAGTCTGAAGAAAGGGGTTTGGACTTTTAAATTGTGTATTTCCAAAATGTAGCTTGCTCAAACCGTTTTTCCAGGATCTCCTACCCTGCCTTTAATAATTGGAGTAGTGGTATGCACGTAAACAGGCTCTATATGAAGATCTGAGATGAGTCCTCCAACATGTCATGCCCAGTATT
Organism: Apogon hyalosoma; assembly: GCA_037367295.1. Lineage (NCBI taxonomy): Eukaryota > Metazoa > Chordata > Actinopteri > Kurtiformes > Apogonidae > Apogon > Apogon hyalosoma. The sequence continues at coordinate 35,358,471 of JAPQRP010000001.1, forward strand.
GGGAATAACAGCATTAAAAATAATGCCGTTACTAACGCCGTTATTATTTTTCAGTAACGGGTAATCTAATTAATTACTATTTGAAAAGTTACAACGCCATTACCATTACTGGCAGTGAAATGTGGCGCGTTACTATGCACTGATATCTAACAGCTGTTATCCGCCCTGGCTCGCTCAGCCAGGCACTAGAGGTGTGATGTTTGCAGATAAGCTGAGTCTTTTCAACGGCTCTTTTAAGTGAATGATAAGAACCGATTCGTTTTCAAGCCGTTCTTATATTCAAATTGCCCACTGCCTTCATGCTTCACCTGTGTGCCCATGAGCCTGAGGTGTCCACGCTACCTTCACAGGAACTACTAATGGCATGTCCGAGTTTGCGTTGTCCGCAGCACACCCCATTCACTTGAACGCAGCTTTATGTGCAGCTAACTTAGGGGCAAAGTTATCAGTGAATCCGACTGACTGAAGACATTTACCACTGTATCGGGGGGAGCGACTGAAAAAAGTGGAGGTGCAGGATTAACAGGAGGAGCATCTTCTTCTATAAATGCAGATCCCCTTATGTGGTGGAAAAGCCGGGCCCTGGTGGACCCCAGCCTCAC
>JAPQRP010000001.1:35373456-35396462 GCA_037367295.1 Apogon hyalosoma
ACACACACACACACACGCACACGCACACACACACACACAGCACATGACATTCTTACTTTGTTTGCAGCTTTTTCATCAATCTAATAATTCACAGGCTCATTACAGATATCGATGGGCAGCTGAATAAAAATACCAGGTTAATGGTCACATGATCTTTCCAGACTTCATGGAAAATAGCCTGAATGCCCCATTAAACAAGTGACAAATGCGCAAAGGCTTATGGGACACAGTGTGCTCAATATATATGTTGGCTGTGTCTTTTAAATGGAAGACACCTTGTCAGGTACTGATGACAGACTGTATTTGCCTGGAGCTTATCCCACATAGGACTGAAAGTCAGGAGATTTCAGCCTGTGATTCATCAATATTGACCATTTCTTTTTAAATCTCTTCTGCAAATCCCCTGTTCTATGTAATAAAGTAAAATACCGAGGCACCATTTTACATGCTCATAGCACTCAAAACTCCACTAAACTGACGTCAGACGAAATAAAATGTTCGGTTTGAAGTCGGAGTGTCACAATGAACAACACACACTGCTTTGCATGTTAGTTTTTTCGACTGCTGCTGTTTTTTTCCGCATTCGATAAACACAGCTAACCTCAGGCCAATTATGTCTCAGGATGAGACGAAGATAATGATGCACAATTTTTTTCTCATCTCATCTGGATTACTGTAACTCCCTCTAAACGAGCCTAAGTTAATCATTCCTGGATTGTTCACACATGCCGCTGTTAAGATTTTGATGAGTTCCATAAGGTTTTATGCGACTCCACTTTTGATTTCTCTCCATTGGCACTCCATCAAATTTAGAATTCAATTCAACGTCGCTTCCTCGCTCAAAAGTCAAGACTAAAGGAGTTTATAGACAGTACTTCAGTGTATTTTCTTCTCTAGATTGTGATGCTATACGTAGGTGCCCAGAATTATGCCAATGTGTCTTATGCCAGTTGATGGTATATGCTGCCTCATTTCATTGTCAAATGCTTTGCTCTATAGAGGTACCATGTAAATTAATAAACAGTTATTTGAATTTAAAGCATGGCACTTCTTTCATCTCTCGGTGGGCAACAGCAGTGTGTGTTGGTGGTGGGATGAAGTGGGGTGGGAAATATTTACAATTCAATTCTGTTTTGCAGGAGAATTCTAGGTCATTAACCTGTGAGAAATAAAATAAATAAAAGTTTCAGGCAAAAAAGATGTGAGCTGTTAACTTGCAAAATATGCAAATTTAACTGAGATAGTACTGACAAGATCACAGTTGTTACTTACTGTATAAGAACCAGAAAATCAATGAAATATTCAGTGACTGCTTTTATTGTAGATGCAGCGGATGCATTGATACTTCAGAGGTTCATATGTGAATTAATGGAGTGAGGAAAATGCAGTTTGGTAACAATTATTAATGTCTATGGAAAGATGGACATAAAGATAAATGTTGGATATGTAACCCACTCAAAGTAATTAGTTAAAATTTGTTTTATTTTCATCTTTCATCAGAGGCGTTTTCAGTTTTCCTAATGGTACCAGGGACATAAAGATAGAACATGTATTACAGCAATATAAAAGGTGTTTGGCTATTTCTTTTACCAACTCTGTTCTTGACTAAGACGTTTGTCTGTGATGCAAGTATATGATTTTTGATTCTGATAAGAGACCTGGGTTCAGGTCTCTGAGGGGTGGGGTTAGGTCTCTGTCACACACTGCCGCTCTGACTAGTTGAAGCACTTAAACATCCCATAGATATCGGCTGGTATTCACTAGAGAATGACATGATGGACACTTAACTGCATGACATGAAGCAAAAAGTCTTTTACATACGTGGGAGAGTCAAAAAGTTCTCAGACAAATGTAATAAAAACGTTTTTCAACAAAATATCAAAATAATGTTTCTTCTTAAGCTCCATTAGAGTTTAAACACTTTTGGAATCTCTGTTTCCATCCATTCCATTCCTTCTTAGTAGGATTGCTTTGTAGAATTTGTATTTGTAGTATTTAGGCAGACAAAAGAGAGATTTGTGGGATCCATCAAATCCCAAGACTGGCAAGTACAGGTAGAGAAAGTTTGATATTTAGCCCATAGTTTATCTGTCCTATGTATTCTTATATACCACTATGCTAGCAGCCTGCAGCCCAAATATAAACACTGATTCATGTAGCAAAGGGATTGAAGAGACCACTGATTATTTCACTATGGGTCGGTTGATAAATAAAAAAAAGAAAAAGAAGAAATGAGATCTTCTGATGTGTTGGTCATAGATTCACAACAGGAGGGTTTACAGATCTGGAGACTGCAGAAAAACCACTGTATTGTCAAAATACCAACAGCCTTGAATTCAGTTTTATTAAAAATAAACTTCACTCATCTTTTTTTCCCAGTAATTGATTATTTATTATGTTTGTTTCTTAGTACTGTCTTATGTCTACGATCAGTCATTAGGTTGCAAAAATGCTGTTGCACTTTGCGATTAAATATTAATTTTAAATTAATATATGGGACTACACTGCAAAGGAGAAAACAAAGCAAATATGTGGAGCCATTCTGGAGCCAAATGCTTTGTACATGAAAAAATACATTTTGAGGCTGAAGAAGTAAGTTTGGATCTTGAATTTTTGAAAAATACAACAAGGTTTTATTTTTTTTTTTTTTTCAGTTGCCAGTTTTTATCTTTTCAGACTCAGATCTTATTTTTACAGTTTCAAATCTTATTTTTTCACTGTCAGATCTTTTTTTTGCTTTCAAATCTTTTGTGTTACTCTGTAAAAGCCCCGTGTGACATCTTTGTCCTGTCTGTTGTGGTGCACTGCCATGATCACAAGCAGACACTACGCTGCGTTCACAGTGCAATATGGAAATCAGAAATATCACGTACTTAATGTGTGGCTGTTTTACTACACAATCTGGCCACAAATGGCACTCAGTACTGTCTAAAAAAAACTTTTTAAATGTAAGTTTGTCATTGGCATCAGTTTTTCACTTCCAGTTAAGTGAATATGGTGTATATAAAGTGGTGAGTCTGAATTGTTTTACTTCCAACGTTCCATGAAGGCAACATGAGTATGGAAGGTCCCCAGCCTTTTTGTTATGCTGTCACTTATGATTCCACACGGACAACAAGCTAACATACAAACAACAAGTTAATACACAGACAACAAGCTAACACACAAACAACAAGCTAACACACAAACAACAAGCTAACACACAGACAAGCTAACACACAGACAACAAGCTAACATACAAACAACAAGTTAATACACAGACAGCAGCTAACACACAGACAAAAAGCTAACACACAGACAACAAGCTAACACACAGACAAGCTAAAACACAGACAACAAGCTAGCACACAGACAACAAGCTAACACACAGACAACAAGCTAACACACAGACAACAAGCTAACACAAAGACAACAAGCTAACACACAAACAACAAGCTAACACACAAACAACAAGCTAAAACACAGACAACAAGCTAACACACAGACAACAAGCTAAAACACAGACAACAAGCTAACACACAGACAACAAGCTAAAACACAGACAACAAGCTAACACACAAACAACAAGCTAAAACACAGACAACAAGCTAACACACAGACAACAAGCTAAAACACAGACAACAAGCTAACACACAGACAACAAGCTAAAACATAGACAACAAGCTAACACACAGACAACAAGCTAAAACACAGACAACAAGCTAACACACAGACAACAAGCTAACACACAGACAACAAACTATCACACAGACAACAAGCTAACACACAGACAACAAGCTAAAATACAGACAACAAGCTAACACACAACCAACAAGCTAACACACAGACAACAAGCTAACACACAGACAACAAGCTACCACACATAATACACATAGCCAGGTATTTATAGAAATCAATATTTCCTTACCTCTGTTTTCAAAAATAACATCATACACACCAGATAATTTTCAAAAGTTTTCATCTTCGTGAACCTACATAAATATACCATAGAGTACTATCATTGGTTTAGGGTTAGGATGAACAAAGGTCACACGTTTGACCTGCATTTTTTTTGCCACATACCATGATGTTCACGATGCACAGGCACAAAAATGGATTTTTGTGCCCCCAAAATCACTGCTTTGACCAGAGTTTTCAGAAATGTGGATGAAAGGCAAAAACACTTGACAAAATTTCCAATTTTTTTATACCCAGCTACATGAATATATGGCATTAGTCAGGGTTTATTCCATTCTCCAGTCCATAAAAAAGTTATTTTGATAAAAAAATGCCGAGCATAGATTCATGCTATTTAACCTTGTGTTGTGCTCATGAGCTGTGTGTTTAATAATGGGACAAATTCATTATAAGACATTTATTTAAAAAAAAAAAAAATCTTTACAAAAAAAGTTTTATTTTGTGATATTGTTCCTTGGGTTTTATATGAGTATCTATTCAATTCACGGTTGTTTGCAAGATCCTGTCATTATAGATTTTTGAGCAGTTTCAGTTCTAGATAAAGACTGAGTGACGGAAACATTTTTGGAAGGAGGGATGACTCCTTCCAAAAATCTCATTGCATTGTACCAGATAAGCACTTGAGATCTCACCTGGTCTCATCTCATCTGGTTTAAGTCAAAATAAAAAATACATTGGACGAGTAGATAACTTGATTTTGGTTTGTTGTTTTTTCAGAGTTCTGAACTCAATTTTTTTTTTTTTCCTTTTAGTTTATTCCTAACCTGGGGCGTGTTTCTGGGTTAATTAGTGAACACACTTTGAGCACATTATTTAACACGAATAGCGAGCTAACAATGGTGTAGCGAATGCTGAGGCTTAACAAATGCAAAATCCATTTTTTGGCTGGTTGTGTTTGTTAATGTAAACGCAACTATTAACGAATGAACACCTCTGCTCTTGCTTCCGATTCTATGAGATAAATGTATGACGAGAGTCTATATGGTGTTCTAATTTTACATTATTTGGAATGTGATGAAATTCGCCATAACTGAGGATAACCTTATTAAAGGCAACTCTTTGCTTTGGTTCCAAAATAATTCATTTTGTATTAATTTTATTAATGTATGATTAAAAAAAAAAAAAAGTGATTTGAAGCATTCATAATGTTGATTTTGATTGGCTTCACTCCTTTGAACTCCAACCGGACCTCTGACCCCAGCATTCTCCTGCCTCCCTCAACCCCTCCTCCCTCCCATTTTTTCTCGATCTGCCACTATTATCAAAGAAATTATCAAAATTGTGCTAAAAATCTTTTTTTTTCCAAATATTCATAATCTGTCATAGGAAATACATTACACACTTTTCTTTAAACAAAATTAATGAATATATCAGTATTATGGTTAGAGTGAAGAATTATTATGTTCACACATATATATTGTAGCATCCGGCTGGACGTCTAAGGATGACCCGAATTATTCCACACCGGTGACTTTATTGACAGAACTGTAAACAGTTACTGTTGGCCATAACCACGCTGAACAAGAGTACAAAAAGAATATATAGAATAACTTAACTCTTCTCCGTTCCCTCATCCACTCACTCACCACACTCATACCTCATCTCACACACACACGCACACACACACACGCACGCAAACACAAACACACCCTGGTTCACTGGCTCTGCCCCCATATGCTCTCATTCGTTCACCCATCTCTTAAAGTCTGTTGTACTATGTCCTGAGGTAATCTATATCTTTACATCAATGTGGAGAATAAAATTCAGTGAGTGGATCAATCCGCCAAATCCAGGGGAAAAATCTGATATCATCAAAGATATTATCAAACTTCTGTTAAAAATCTTCTTTTTCAGATACAAATAAAATATCAAAGAAAATACTTTACAGAAATAGAGTGAAATGAAGCTACAAGAATATAATCTCATCCTAACGCAGACAGGTCCCTGTTAAAATCAATCCTGGAACGCGACACTTATCGAGCGCAGACTTTAAACCAACTAGCCCAGAAATGGGATAACGCATTTTGTGTTGTGGTGGGGTTAACAAATCACCGAGTGAGACCAGAAACAAGCCCCTGAGCAGGGGGGGTACTCACTTTTTAACCCTATAACGTCAAACGTATCATATTTGATACAGGAGTTTTGAAGCCCTATACGTGATCAGTGTGATTTTTTTTTCTTAAAATACCTGATATATACAATTACATACATGCAATACATGGATAATCCACCAGGGGGGAGGAATTTGTTCACCAGAGGCCTTTCCAGTGACACTACAAGATTATCTTTAATGAGGATCGAGGCAGAACTTTGCCAATTTTGAAAAGGAATTACCAATTTGTTAGACATGTATGTTATATCGTCTGCTCAAAAATAATAATATTTGAGCATTGAGACCGTATGTATCAAATTTGATACAAAATTGAAACTCATACATGGAAATTGATACTTAAAAAAAATTTAAAAAAAAAGAAAAAAAGGGGGTTGTTCAGAAGGACCAATAAAGGCTCCAGTTTCAAAGAACTGGAATTTTCTGTCAATAATTTAATGGTCCAGGCTTTACAGGGTTAAAGTTAAATGACAACCCAAACCCTGTATTCACTAAAAAATGAACAGATTGATAAGCTGAACTCTAAACACAAAAAAAGGGGAGGCTGAAATTTGCGTAAACAAATATTTATGGACAATGTTTGAATAAACAGCTGCAATTTATTCTGCTCACTTTAAGCAGGTGCTCTGTCCTCTTATTTCTACTGTCCTCCTTGACAAGACCTGACATAAAGCACCTGTGCATCAACCACTATAACATGTGCTGTTTTATGTGTTATCAATCATTTATTCATATAATAGTGATAGTGTTTAATATATTGTTACATAAGTGGTAGAGGTTTCTATTATTGGTACTGACAGTTGCAGTAGTAGTATATCCACTTTTATTTGGGGTAGTAGTATTAACAGTGATGGACATTTTCTAGTTATTGGTAATTACACTAGCAACAGCTGTTTTACTTTTTAACAGTTGTAGTTCAGTCTCCCCCTTTTCTCCCCTTCTACCCCCCTCTCCCAATCTCCCTCTCTCCTTTTAAACCTCTCTCTTTAACCCCAACTGGTCAAGGCAGACGACCATCCTCCAGAGTCAGGGTCTGCACCAGGTTTCTGCCTGTTAAAAGGTAGTTTTTCCTCACCACTGTCACCAAGTGTTTGCTCCAGGAGGATTCTGTTGGGTTTCTGTAAACTGGCTAAAGAGTATGGTTTAGACCAGCTCTAAATGTAAAGGGTGATGAGATAAGGTTTGCTATGACGTGGCACTATATAAATAAAATGCAACCTGGACAAAGTGCCAGTCCATCACAGTTCTGACACATCGTGACGAACAATCATTCACGCTCACGTATACACCTATGGAGGGTTTGAGGTGACCAATCAATCTATAAGCTACGTGGTTTTGGACAGTGAAAGGAAGTCATAGTACCCAAAGGAAGATCACACAAACTCCACGGAGAAAGGCCCAGAAAGCCAGCATCAGGACCTTCCTGCACTGAGGCAACAGCACTAACCAGTGCACTTTCTTGCCACCCAATCTATTATTTAAATATACTCTCTATAGCAATAAACGTAGGGTGTCCTCATGGGAAAAGCTGTGTAGGCTAGGCTTATTTTATGGACATGCCCACACAATGGCTACAATCAACAGCCCATGAGCATTCAATTCAGATATCAACAGCTGCCAATAGACGATCTACTCCCAGTTCTAAAGATGCAAATCAATCACAACAACTGACATTCAGAGGGAAATGTTTCATTTTTAGGCTCATCAGAATAGTGATGTGACATGAACCAATCTGCAAGACATTTGCCAATCAATCTGTCCACCCAGTTAACTAGCAAGCATTTGAACATTCCAGACCAAGTTTCCCTCAACAGGAAGCCCTTGACTTTAAAACATATTGACCAGTGAATGTCCAATAGTGGGTCTGACCCAGAGCAAAGTGTGAAGGACCGCTACCCACATCATTAGACCCAGATTATCTGTAACAGAACCTATTAGTAGCCATTAGCAGAAGGAAACGACCCCGACCTCTATCATTGTAGTTTTGTTTCTTCTTTACTGTGGAGGAGAGATTTTAGAAAATAGATTAAGATCAGCTTAAATTACACTGCTAGGCCTGAAACATGGGGGAATTTAGATAAGTATTGATGCACAAACACACACAGACATGCACATGCACAAACAGAAAATGCACCAATACACACATCTCCCTCAGGGATAAGTTAGATGCAATAAATCCAGTCTCTAAATAGATAGCGATGCTACATGTGTGGCTTTTTAGATCAGTGCCGATATGATTATGCAGGCTCAGGACCATAGATGTGGAGTAGATAGATTGTTCTGCTGTAAATACAGACCCAGACAGCGTGAACTGCAGCTCCCTCACAGTCTGCTGACATCAGCGCTTTCTTATTCTCTCTGCCTATTAAGAAAGGACTGTGCTCTCAGATGACCTGAGTCCTCAAATATTCTCAGAGTCAGAGGTATGTACTGTAGACACACATGCAAATACACACATACACATACACATGCACAGGGTGTAGGAAATGCTCATGCATAGATTATGTGTATAAACATAAAACAGACTGCACCCAACAGCATCATAAAGAATGCATGTTAAAGAACATACATGCACACTCCACTCATCCGTGCATTCTATGATGTCATCTTTCACAGGTGATCAATAGTGCTACACACCATTGTCTGCCCTAATGTCCTCTAAGAACAAGCGCCATGTTGGCTAGACAAGTAAATCAATATCATGTGAGGAAAAAAAGGAAATGTGGTCTATGAGTGTTTGATTGTCCGTCTGAATAATACTGTACTGAATGAGTCGAACCAATGATTCATCTGAGCTTAAGCAAAAAATAGATCAAAACATGCAAAAGAAATTAAGTGGTCGTATTTCAATCTCTACAAGTGAGGTGACAAAAAACATCACTTGGATCAACGCAGTCATTTCATTTCATTTGAGAATGACATTACAGATATCACACTGGTTAAATTTGATCAGAGATAGTTGAGGTTGTAGGATTTTATTTGCCTGAATATAAACTGGAACAGTCACTGTCGTAAAAGCAATGAGACGTATCATGTTGGTAGCTTCAGAAAAAAAAAAACCAAAAAAAACAGCATTCACTTATCAACAGCAGCGGCTGAAAAACAAGCCTGAACAGACCAGTTGGGAGCTGAGTGGATTAATAATACTACTCACAAAAAAGGTAAGGAGATTGTCTTTGTGTTTGAACTTGTATTGCACACTTGACTACAACCAGAGTGTGACATGGTTTTGTTTGGAATCAGCAGCCTGGGAATGACTAAAATGGAACAATGATGTAAAAGGGTAAAAAGCACTCCTGTACGATTACCCAAAAACACCTGCAAAATAACCATAGGTTTTATGTGACCCAGCCTTTACACAAGGTGATGGTTAAATGCAAACATTTATATAAACATAATGTGGTAAAGCACCATACTTGAACTGACTGTACTTGAACCTCAGATGCTGTGCATTAAAGATAAAAGCACTATACTTTAACATAGAATTACAAAATGTATAAACATCCAAAATGAGTGTGCAGTTTCAATTCAGTCCAACAAAGTGCTGTGTCTTAAAGCAAATGGCTGGCAGTGACACAGTTTAAAACTTGCCTGGAATCCTTCTCTCTACGAAGCATGAAACATTAATAAATGAGCAAACAGGGGGAACATTTCCCTCTCATTATCATGTAATTAATCATATTTAAGAAAATCTGTCTGAAGTGAACAGCTGTATTAGTGTGCACCATTTGCAGCAGGCAGATGTTTTAAGGCTTTTAATTATTAATTAATTTATTTTTTTTAACTTTTCTTGCCTTACCTGTGACATTTTTTGTAGACCTGTTTGAGGGAATTTACCATTGACTCAGCTATTAAGTTGGTTTTCTGAACATCAGGAATGTCAGCAACTCAGCCTGTAAAGACCTGAAGTACAATCCCCATAAAGAGAAAAGTTAGAACATTTTCCATAATTCAACAAAAGCTAAAATGTATGATTAGTTATTTTCTTTCAAAACTTTATTCAGAATACAAAAGTACAAAGAAAAGATTTTCTGTGTTTTCAGTAAAGTGGTATACATCTTACCATGGCTCAGAGGTCTTCAGACAGACTTCGAAGACAAGATGCAGGATATAAGTGGCTCTATGGCATAAATCTGGCATGAAGCCTAGTTTAGTTACTATTACTCAAATATGCCGTATCTTAGGTGAGGCAAAAAAAAAAAACGAAACAGTTTTTTGAGTCATGTTTGAGCTAATCTAACGTAGGGTCTGTTGTAGCACACATCAAAGAAATTCAGTGCAGACAGTGGAAAATCTTGTGTCCAGTCAAGTATCATACTTGCATCTTGGCCTTCAGTTCTTCTGTTATAAACTTATGTGTTTGAATATGCCAACTAAGCAAAAAAAATTTAAACGTAAAAAGGTGGATGTTAAAAAAGTTGAGGCGGAGACAAAATCAGACTATATTAGACGGAATTAGAGAGGTTTATATAATATGCATGTACGATGTCTCTGTTAAACTCCACAAACAGCAGATGAATTGGTAACAGTGTGCTCACTGTTAAAGCAACACTACGGATGTTTCAGCCTTCAAACTATACTTTCCAGGTCATTTTGGTGGTACAACTCACAATAGGTTCAGTTACACTTTCGTCATCACTCCAGAGTGTCTGTATTGCCTTGCACTGGCACTATGCGACTTCTAGTTTTGGGAAGGAACCCCTACACAAAAAGAACTACACAATTTGACTGCTTTACGGCATGCGCCACATCCCCCTCCACCTTCAGAAGACGAGGCAGGTAGGTAAACAAAGTTACGAATGAAGGAAAGTTGCAAATAGGCTAACGGTCATGGCTGAAGTAGCAAGAAAAACAAAGAGGGTAAGGGTGTTGTCAAAGGGTGTTGTTAAAGAAAAGAAAGTGTGAGAGTGATAAAATAAGAGGCCAGACTAGGGTGAATATTGGCCCAGCTTTCACTGGCTGGCGTGAGCTGAAAGAGAAGGAGGGATGCCCCACTGATGGAGAACTGGCACTGTTACTGTTGGACTAGTAAGCTCACTATGTTTCAAGCTATATTGAATTTACATTACAAATCGATTTTAAATTTTTTTGTATTACAATATGAAAATGTTAACCATGCAAACAGTATTGTATTACAGTAAAACTATGTTCCCACAATTAGCAATCAATTATAGGCTGTTATATAGTACGACGACGTATTAGGGCCACATAAGAAAAATAAAAACATTTGTCACTATGAGAATAAAGTTGTAAAATATCAAGATAAAACCTATAATTTTATGAGAAAAAAGTCGAATACAAAAAGTCATAATTTTACGAGACTGAAGTCCTCATATTTCAAGAATAAAGCCATAATATTACTGCAATAAAGTCATACCCACTCATCACATAATGGAGAACTTGGAATGTTTTCGGACATTACTTCCATTTGGGGTTTACGCACAGCCAAATACTGAGCCTATTAGCCCCGCCCACCATCTACACATTATCATTATGTTTAACATTATCATCTAAGGACTTAGAAGCAAGTTTGCACACGTTTGGGTTTGTTTCGTTGTAAGAACCGAACAGATTTGGAGCAAATTGTCTCTTTTGTGGAGGAGGAAGTGACTGGAAGTTTTTTTAATTACAGTGTTATTCTCATAATATTACGACTTCATTCTCATAACATAATGACTCTTTTTGATGTTTTATTCTCAAAATACTACAACTTTATTCTTGTAGTGACAAGTGTTTTTATTTTTCCTACGTGGCCCTAACACGCTGTTATAATATATATCTGTTCATTTGACATTTTCACATTTCTGATATTCTTCAACATAAAACAATGTTTTGAAATGCTATGAAGCTACTTTACCCGGCCTGAAGACATGATTGAATGCACATTAATTGTCTTGCCTCAGGAAGTTTGATGGCATCAATGGCTTGACAACAAATACATGAGTATTACTGAGATACAGCTTTTATGACAGTTGTTACAGACAATACCGTTTTGTTGACTTTAGGGGGACCCCACGAGCAAAAGTTCTATGGTGTTGCTTTATGTTGTTTTATGCTGGACATAACCACCAAAGGCTCCGTCTGTACAAAGGTGGATCATGGCTCTACCTTGGGCACAAAACTTTGTGAGAACAATCAAATCAAGAACAATATTTTATTTAGCACAAAAACATTATGAGTTTTGTTCTGGGGCCTTCCACAATATTGTACAATGATCCAGGGAGTCCAGGGACATCTCCCTGTGTAAAGGTCTGGGGGGTAAAAACACTGTTGAATGTATGTGAGCTTTCCTTTCATCAATGAAGGAGGAACTGTCATATTATCATGATGAACAGAGCCACGCTGGAAAACCACTGTCACTGAACACAGTCCACTGCTGCATCCAGAAACAGAATGAAACAAGAAGGAAGCCCTTAATCACGTATGTGCACTTATGGCTTCTGTCACTATTCAACACCTGTGCAACAACAGCCCGAATACCAAAAATCTGGAGGAGAGCAAGAGTGGTGGCCCTGTAAAAAAAACACAGGAAAAGATCCATCATCTCCCAAAAGCTACCAGCCAATATCCCTGCTGTGCATACTGTACAAGTTATCTGAGCGACTGATATTGGCCTGTATCCAACCCGTGGTAGAAGAACACCTGTCACCAAACCAAGGTGGCTTCAGACCAGGCTGATCCTGTTGTAGTCAGAAACTAAACCTGACACAATACATTAAAGATGATGATACAGTTAACCATAGAGCGCTTCTAAAAGTTGCTAAAATCATTAAGAACACCATCATAGTCCACCTGACTGAATCCCTACTCACCAATCCCCATTTCTTTGTGGAAACGGATTGTAGGTGCAGTAGGCGGACAATCCAGAACACTGGTCTCCCCCAGGGGTCAGTGTTGATACCAACGCTATTTAACATCTATACCAATGATAAGCCACATCACCAGAACATCCGTAGGTTCATATATGTCAACAACTTATGCATTGCCACACAGTCAGACTCCTTCTCCATCATCGAGTCAAGACTGTAAAAATGCCCTGACTGTGCTCTCTGCCTGTTACAAAAAGTGGCACTTAAATGCCAACCCCAGCAAGACACAGGTGTGGGCCTTCCACTTCCAACAAAACGCTGAAAATCACCTGGGACAACGTGGAACTGGAAAACCACACCTAACCAGTTTACTTGAGGGTCACACTTGACCAGTCTCTGGCATTCAAAGAGCATATAAAGAAACTAAAGCAAAAGGTCTTGACTTGAAACAGCCTCATCAGCAAGCTTGCAAACAGCAGTTGGCAAACAGACCCAGAGACTCTAAGGCAGACCACTTTAGCATTCTGTTATTCCACCGTGGAATACTGTCCACCAGTATGATCAAGGTCGTGCCAAGCTCATAAAATAGACCCAGAGCCAAACAGATCATGTTGGATAATTATTGGCATCCTAAAACTGACCCTGTTACCATCCTTATATAGAATAGTCAGTATAGCACAACCTCATATCCGCCAAGAGGCCAGAGAAAAAACTGAAAAGTTCAAACAAACTAATGACCTGAGACACTCACTCCATGGCCATCAGGAAGTAAGACAACGACTCAAGTCTCGGAAAAGCTTTTCAACGATGGAGGGGCTAGAGCTATCACAAACAGCACTGTACAGGCTTGAGAAGTGGTGTGAAAATGACCAGCGGCCACAAAATGAGGCTGTACCAAGCATCCAAGAAAGCTTGCCCAGTGGAACATCCCTCTCCTGGAGGGACTGGGTGGTAGTGAATAGGGCAAGGGTAAAGGTTGGCTGAACTAATGACAACTGCCACAAGTGGGGACTCACCACTAGCCCTGAATGCCCCTGTGGTACAGCGGTCCAATCAATGGAACACATCTTGCATTGGTGCCCATTGGGCCCTCACTGCTCTGACCAAGACCTTCGGGAAGTAAACAGCACTGTCCAGGAATGGATTTAGCATTGGGCGATAAGATACGATTATGACTTATGTGCAGAAACATCGCTGACAGATCCCAGGTCTAGACTGGAAGACAGTGGAAATGTTTGCTGTGGTCAGATTAATCTGTATTTGGTCTTATTTTACAGGAAAAGTAAAAGTAGCATCTGCGATGGTCTGGGGCTGAATCAGTGTCCTTGTCTGACCTGCATATACAGTAGGGCATTAACAGAAAAGCCGGTTTGTTGACACCTCGTGGTCTGTGGCACAGGTCCACGTTACTTTGGAGGCGTCAACTTGTCATGTGCTATTCTCTCTCTCCCTTCCATCACCTGACAGTACGTGAGCCTTCATTCAGTGCATGTCAGTGCTCTCATCTTTCTACATAAAAACATGGAGTGCAACGTAGTGATGCGGGGATTAGCGGACCCAGGTCGGGTTGGTGCGGGTCCAAAAAATGTCACTTTACTTGCGGGGTGAAAGAATTCCACAAAAGCAGGTTGAACAAAAATAAAACAACCCGCACTTCACAAACGCAAGGCCAAGATGGAAGAAGACGACTCAGTAGGATTACTAAACTGACTGATCTAGAAAAGCTATGGTCTAGTAATGTTCTGTGAACCATGTAAGCACGACCTATACTGGATAATAATGTGGACAGCCAGTGTGTTTGGATTATTCTGTTCATTTATGTCATGAAGACAATGCGCTCTTTTCTCTAACATACTGTGCATCTTGGCTGCTGCTGTCTGAACCTTTTCCCACTTTATATTATTCACTTCAATTTAAAAGAAAATTCAAGGTGTTATTCTGTGTTTTGTTTTGGTTAAATGTCTGAATAGGACTGTTGATGCTTGTCTTGCAGGTTTTTTATTCTGTTCTTTACTATACATTGTTAATGTTACAGTGAACTTTAGTACAAGTTGCTCTTTGTTAAATGGCTGTGTCTGTGTTGTTCCTCCGCCATCAATTTGATGACATCGTCATACGACTAGTCGACTCTATTTCGACTTTATTGACAAATAAGTCGATCTGAAAAAATCTGATGTCAGTAATGCTCTAATATACAGTCTGTGAAGGAACCATCAATATGAAGTCATAAACATGGTAACCCAAAGTATGACTGCACCACTGGATCTACGAAAAACATATTCCCATAAACACAGACTCACATACGCGCCACCACACTCACACAAAGATAAACAAATACTCCAGGGGCAGCCCACCTCATTAGATATAGACAAACATTCAATTAGTCAGTGTAATAGGGGTCATAAAGCATGTCTGTGGTGGTAACGCTTACATTCCGCCTTCCCAGTCAGCAGCACTAAAACAACTGGCTGAGGATTTATAAGGCAACTCATGAAAGATAATGCCTCTTCCTCTGTCTCTCTGTGTCACCCAAAGTGTGTTTGTCTTGTCTGAGCATTTGAAATTAGTGTTCATTTCCAGAACAAATGGCTCCCTGTGGTCAAAACCACATGGAGCTAAGGAATGATCTTGCTTTCTTTTTCTTTTTTCCTTTTTTTTTTAAACAAATGTATTTGTCCCAGAGAGGCAGAGACAAACTGAATTTTACACCACTGACCAAAGGTGAAGCTGTGGCAGATATTAATCTATGGACACGCATTGGTGACTATGGGACTGCAATGGGCTCTCTGTCTTTAACTAAACACGTGTTTCAAATGTATTCTTAATACAGATATTTGTCTGTGGAAATAGTTAAAAAAAAAAAAAATCACTGTTTACACTTCCACAATGCATACTGTTTAATATTTAAACCGATGAACATCACATTTAGAAAATCATTCTGATCTATATATGTCAAACGGGCAGCAGGTGGACCCAAAAGCAACACACGATGGACATAAACGACATAATATCTTTATTGTGAACCTTCTGGACAGTGACGTGGAACTCTCTGGATGGGAACGTGGAACAACCGGCGGACTGGAACGCTGACTGAGACTGGACCGACAGGACTATGGACTAAGAACTAAGGACTAGACTGTACAGGACTATGGACTAAGCCCAAACTGAACAGAAATACGAATGGAGACTAAACTAAACAGGACCACTTCCTCTGAGCTGGACAGCAAAACCCCCATGCCTCTAGGTGGTACGCAAACAGGTGAGACCCCCTTTAAGCCAGTAGGCAGGAGGAGACCCGAACCACTGAGCGGTGGAGGCTCAGGTTCAGGCGGAGGACAGAACCCCTCTGGAATGGGGCCGGACTGACTGGACCCATCTGGACTGGGATCAGGGAACATGGAACAACCGGCAGACTGGGACGCTGACTGAGATTGGACCGACAGGACTATGGACTAAGAACTAAGGACTAGACTGTACAGGACAATGGACTAAGACCAAACTGAACAGAAATACGAACGGAGACTAAACTGAACAGGACCACAGATTGAGGCAAGACTGACAGGACTATGGACTGAAGCTAGACTGAACAGGACTACGGACAGAATGATTATCATCTAGCAATGAATACAAAGCCAAATGGAGCCTAAATACACCCAGCCTAATGAGGCGCAGCTGCGTCCACAGGTGAGTGCCATCAACAGAATGAGGAGGTGTGGCCAAGTTAAAGGACCAGAGAGAGAGAGAAAGGCAGCAGACGGATAGAGGCGTGACAATATATAACTGTGTCAGGAATCTAAGGGCACTTTCACACCGCTAGTTTGATTATTTGGTCCGCACCAGGCAATCAAATTGTTATTCTGTAGCATGTAGACTCCAGTGTGGTCCGCTTTCACACCTGCAAACGAACCAAAATTGGTCCGATTGACGTTTCATCAATGTTTATCTTCCAGTAGAAATAAGCGCCAATTTGGACTCACTATGAAGCAACACGTTGGCACATTGGTACTTGCTCTGATCTTTGTATATTACATTCTCTGTATTGACCATTTTTGGCCAAATATCCATTTGGAGAATGAGTCGCGGCTGCATCTGGAGAACAATCTGCTGATGCACATAGTGCATCATTTCAGGCAGAGGAGATGCGTTATTTTCATGAATGTGCTCATGAAGACCTGACCTGACCCATGATGCATCTGGAATGGTTCGTTTGGACCTGAGTTTGCATTCTCACCTGAGGGACCGCACCAGAGTTTGGCATTTGGTGTAGAGTCAAGCGGACCAAGACCACCTCTTTTGGGAGGTCTCGGTCTGCTTGATTTAGTGTGGATCCGAGTATGATTGATGCTTTCACACCAACGAAAATGAACCAAACTAAGAGCTTTTTGTTCAAATGGAATGTTTGGTGCGCACCAAGTGCTGTTGGTGTGAAAGCACCCTGAGTTACTTTCCCAATGTGTGTTTCATGGTAATATGAAACATTTAATGCTTTTTGACTTGGGATTATACTGTATTATGACTGTCCTGTGAAAGACAAATGCAAGTAATTTATAGCTATCCATAGATTTGTGCTTTTGTTTGGTGACATCTTAAGTTATCAAATCTGCATGAGTGGACTTGGATAACAAAACTTTGAGGATAATTCATTATAATGTACTGTACCTTCAGTCTTAAACAGACAGCTGACAATACGCTTTAGAACAATAATTATAGATGGCATGATAACTGTCACTCACCAAGTGGCACAAAGACAAGTCACTGAGTGGCAGCTGCACATTAGGGCAGTGAAAAGACAAAGATACATCTAAAGTGGGAAAGAGCAACCTGGAATAACAATGGACTGAAGACATGTTGTGAGTAGAGCTCTGCCCCCTCTCAAAATTAGTACTTGGAGAAGCAGAGCTGCTTAAACAATATAACAAATTAATTATAGCATAAAAAAGTCTGGAAAAAGTCTAATTTATTACAATATAATACTTGTCCTCTGTTCTGTAGTACAAGTCTATTTACTGAATGGGTGTGTTACTATGTTCACGTCCTGGTCCCGGTGTGTATGCAGCTCCTTATGGGCATTTTCATACTGGGTATCCGGATCCATGCTGTACTTGGATACGCTCACACCTTTCCTGCAGACGATGCATTCTCAAGCACGTACCGTGGCCTGAGTACGGGTGGGTGTTACAGGGCTGAAGCAGTAGGTGGCAGTGTGGAGGGAATTCTGTCGCTATCCAAAAAATGTAGACATCAGAAGAAGACAAACCCTTACATCATCAACAGAGCGACTGTTCTTTTCACAGACAGTAGTTTTCTATCTGTTAGCCTGTTTGAGGCAAAGAGAAGAGGAGCGACCTTCGCTGTCCCTGATATATCCCAGAGTGGTTCGGTCGATAAGGCGAGCCCTCGCCGCATGGATCCAAGACTTTTTCAGGAGACAACAAGAGTGCTGTCTATGGTCACGTGGTGATTAACTCCCTTCTGTTTTTGGAGTGGTGATTAGGTCACTTCCATTCTTGGGCGTGGATCACTTTCACACTGCAATGTACCGTACAGGAGTCCACGTAGTCTGTACCTAGGACTACCCTCTCAACTGGACTCGGGTATGGTACTCATGCACAGAATGTTTGCATTAACATTGATAAAATTAAGCAGACTTTGGGGTCCAGGGTACTTGGATATGGACTCAGGAATGCTGCGTGAAAATGCCTTAAATGTCTGGTAAATAGGTGACCTGAGGCTGTGTTCTCATTAGACGATTCATTAAGGGTTTCCTCCATGTTCTCTGATTCCTCCCACCATTAAAAACATGCATAGGTTAATTCTTCTCTTGGTGCCCCTGACCAAGGCACTGATGAAGATCAAGGATTTGAGCCTTGAGTGCCTTCAATGGCAGGTCACTGCTCCTGATGTGTGCTATGTGCTAATGCTATTTGCTAATGCTATGTATTAGGATGGGTAAAATGCAGAGACCAGATTTCACTTGTGGATAATAAAGTGTGGTGACTCTTAATATGTATATGTGCATGTGCACCCCCTGCCAGTCAGAGTAGTTATTTGTTTTATTTTTTCCTCCTTACATGATTGGATTTTCACTGGGTCACCAAGTAGCCTTGAGTGAGACAGACTTGTTGACAACCTCACAATGACTGTAAAGCAGATGAGTACACCTAGTATGTTTAGTCTCCTCCACTTCTTTGTTTTACACAGGGACTGGATTTCAAAGGAGTGTAAGGTCAAGCACTACTTGGCTATTCAGAAAATGTAGGCCTCCTTTTGAAATAGCTATTTCGACCTGAGGGATGCCTAAAATGCACTGGGTTTGGTCACACCACACTATCAACTGACTGATATCACACACGTGGCTCTGCTTCTTCATATTCTCTTGTGCTATTTAACAACAGCTGACATTTGTCGTGAGATTTTATGGAAACACGTTTGCAGTTGCTAGTTGACAATGTAGCTGAATTAACAATAACACTCAATATAACATGTTATGTTATGATTTTTTTAACTGCTAACATCCAAATACATACAATAAATATACAATTCTGTCCTGTTCTATTAACATTTTATTACTGATAAGGCTGGAAGCTGGGGTGCCGCTATTAATTCTGGACCCCATGAAAGGTAAACATTGTGGACCCTTCATAAAATTCAATATCTTGTCTTGAAGTAAAATGAAAGTGAAACTTTATATGCTTTCAACGCCTGACTCCCAACTTCTATGCCTCTATTATACAGCGGACCATATACAAAATTTTCACAACTTCTAACCTATATCCACTGTGCCCCCTCCACTGCTCTGTGGGCCCCCGACAAGGGCTGGGCCCCATAAATTTGCCATGTTCACCCCCCCCACTCCACCCCCTTAACAGTGCCCCAGGTTGGTAGTAACAAAACACTTTCTCTTACCTTAAGATGAACCAAACAACATAGCACTCTCACAGGAAAACGGTGTCAATTAATGAATGAGTCACACATCATGGCAAAACTTACCAGTTTGTTTTTGTTCAGTATATTAATAAAGACAGACTTTTACAGACTTTGCTAATTAAGCTAATATTAAAGTCAGTGAATTAGCTCCCTATTTCACTGATTGATGTCACTTATGTTGTAGTAGTTTGCTGTTGGAGCAAACACTGGTGGTATCTGAAGATGATATATTGGTGGAAAAATTAATGCATGTTATTTCACCATAAATAACCCTCAAGGCTCTCCGTGTTATCAGATTCATTGAGAAATTGTACAGACATATAACAAAGAAGTGGGATGAATGGCATGTCACATATTGGCCAAATATTTGACAGAAGAGCGATGAGGTGGAAAATGTCAGTTCAATATTCCAGACAAATAATATTATATTAATGTTCTTTTTGCCTCTGTGATGCATAAAATTAATAACAACAATAATTGCAATGGGAGTTTTGGATTAAAATGTGATAAAGACAATAAATGTAATAAAACATTAAAATGTAATAAAAGACACTGATTATCTCTAGTTTTGAGAAAATCTCAAGGCACACATTGATTTACTCCATAGCTGGTGGGAACTATGGAACAGACCTAGATATTTGGATGATTAAAATTATGTTTGTGTCAGTCTTGAAGCAATCATCTTTTATGCATACTCTGTTTGCACAGGACTTTAATCTAGCCTGCATTTCAGGTGTCTTTGTCTCTCTGGAATTTCCTTGTAAATAAACTTGACCTCAACATCAAAACCACAATGAGTAATCTCTTCTCTACTCAGAGTCCTCTCTCATTCTGTCTGTCATCTGATGTTTCAAAGATTGTTGAACCAGCGGCACCATAAAAGTACATAGCGGATATGCTAATATTTTCTCCCTCTAACCTTGGATCACTCTCGACAGAAACAAAGACTGTAGAATCACACACTCACACATGCAGAAAACACAGATACGACAGACCTTCTTGACAGCGAATCGGCTCTTGTTGTCAGCGTTGCCTGTTTAAGAGAGCGGGGGGGGGGGCAAGAAGAGTGGAGAAATGATGATGATAGACCAAAGTAATTCAGGCCAGAGGACAAACAGAAAGAGACAGTTGTGATGCACAGACAAATCTAATGAAAGTTTACTGTTTTGAAAGGCAGATGGTTGAAAAATAAAGAGTTGGTATCTTACTTTTATTGGATTTACATTGGAGATTGTTTTGTTGAAGGTTGTGCAAAGGATGATAATTAACCAACCACCTTGAAGGCTTTGTTTCTGATATTAGGTATGGTATCATTCAATAGACTATGTTTTTGTTTTGTTTTTTTCAGTGATAGTCAGCCTTTCTTTCATTAGAAAATCTTGCACAAAATGCTAGACAAGATGTCAAGTCTATGTATATCTTTAATCTACTTAATCTCTATTTTCATATATTTCATATATTCAAATCCCATTTGTTCCCAGAGGCCAAGTCATATTTAACCCATAAAGACCCAACGCAACTTTTGCGTCAGTTCCCAAATGAAATGTTCTCTATAGCTAACCTTTCTTAAGGGATTTATCACTATTTACTATAATATTATCCTCTGTATTTTGTGTTTTATCAGTATAAACTATGTATTTTCCTACATTTAATTCACGGATCATGTAGATTTTCCAAAAAGCTCTGATTAAAGTTGAGGGTTATTATACCAATAACAGAGAAAACTGAAGAAAAAGTGAGTTTTTCAGTAAAATCTATCATTAACTGAACATAAACCCAGTGTCTCCATCCACTGTCATTAATCAAACTCCATGGGTTTTACTGGTGAATCAATGTTGTAGAAGATGACGGTGTTTCCACGTTCTCTATGGCGCCTCTTAACGTCCAAATGGGTCATATCTGATGACCATGAAAAGATGACAAACTGTATTTTACATCAATTATTGACAAGTATTGATAAAATTAATGGATCAGCAGGGATCAAACAGTTACATCAGTATATGGTTTAGGTTAAAAGTAGATGTTTGGGTCTTCATGGGTTAGGTCATGTTATCTATTTAAAAAAAAAGTGTAAGTGAAGAAAAAAAACAAACACTTAAGTTATTTGTTCCAACTTTCTTCTTTTCGTGTTGATACATGATATTTCAACACACATGGTGTTCTTCAAGCTGCAACTGTAGATGTGAACACACTTGCTTGTGCAGACAGTAGTGAACAGATTTCTTGTATCATCCTATTGAATTTATTAATTACAAGAGGTACAGGAATCAAAATTTGAACTGGAAACACATGCCTTCCTTCTATTGTTCTCTACTTTCAGACAGAATTAAAAGACTATAATTATAGTACAACTCATGCTGTTTCATGCTTTTCAGTAAAAAACAAAAGCAGGTGCTTCAGAAAGCTAGAAACATCTTAAGTCAACTGGACCATGTCCTTAAAGACAGATTAACTTTAATGCCTTCAAGCAATGTTATTATGTGTCTCAGAGGAGAACAAACAGATAATCAAACACATTTATACCCCCGGTTGTTAAATGAGTCAGGTGTAGTAGTCTGTTTTTAAGTAACTCGTATGTGTTTGTTGACTTACTTACCTGTTTGTTATCATGAACGTATGATGTGTTTGTTGCCTATATTGTAGGGATGCACTGAACCATTTTTTCACTTCCAATCTGATCCCGATACCTGAATTGGGATATCTACCGATACCAATACTATTCTGATACCAAAGCTCTGTTTGCTTTAATATTAAATTATCATTATTGTTGATTTTATATAAGGCTGTAATGAACTCCTCTCTACAGGAAACTATGATATGTACGAATGTATGCATGTATATCGTATAAGGCAACTTGAGGTAAGTATAAGGTCAGAAAAACAGGAAATCCTGTTAACAGGAAAAATCCCATCCTGAAAACAAAAATGCAACTGTAAGGGTTTCAAACTATCAATATTTATTAAATCCAAGACCGATACACATAAAGGGTAAACTTGTCTAACACTACCACTCTCCAGATACAATTCTTCATCTGATCAGCAGTGATCAGTGGTGTTTGTAGTGTAAAATATTTCCACTAGGGGTGTAACAGAAAGAAAAATATGGTTCTGTACGTGAAGGACACCAGTGAAGTGTGTGTGTGTGTGTGTGTGTGTGTGTGTGTGTGTGTGTGGGGGGGGGGGGGGCGGCACTTCGTAACTACA
>JAPQRP010000001.1:35396562-35421955 GCA_037367295.1 Apogon hyalosoma
GGTCATCATTAGGTACATCCTGGAGGGAAATATGTTTAAATTTCTCTTTTATTATTGGGTCTACAGAGCTGGCAAAGTGTCAGGTACCCAAATGAACCCGGTTTCATAGAAGCACCCACATACATGTTGCATATTATGGCTGCCACTAAACTTACACAACTGCTGGAATCTCAGTCTGTCGGAGCCTTAATGGTGTACTATAAATTCAAATCAATTTTGCCAGATGCCAGAGATAAGGGCTCTGGACAGCAGCAGTGAGAGATGAAAAGGCTGGACAACATGACAGAAAAATAGACACACCAGGGGACAGAGGAGGAGGAGGAGGAGGAAGGCACATAGAGTTTTGGTGATAGCGTTAGGTACGTTTGCTACATGCATGAAACAGAACATTTTTCATCTCTGTAATAGTATTACATGTGATGTCAGCGTGACACAGGCAAATGCACAATCTACAGGGAACAACTCATTTTCACAGTGACAAGTTGTATCTTCTCTATGTGATACATCTTCTTTTCCTTTGGCATTTGACCATGCGTGCATAGACTGCATTGGACCTTATCATTATTTTTGGATTCATTACATTATTATGTATTCATTATGTTTACTGTAACTTAGTGAGCTGTTGCATGGCAACCAGAATCACATATCCTGTTGTGAAAGATGCTCTTTTGCTCTTAGAGTTGTATCTTGTGGCAAGTGACACATACACAAATACATATTTGAATAGTGAGACAGTTTAAGAGTTTGTGTAATAATGATCATAATAAGTTGTAGGTAAGCATATATGCATTATTATTATTATACAGTGTGGGTTTTTGATTTCAACTTGACAATACTGAACAGCCAGACATAGTAGACCGAAAGCAAGAAAACAAGAATCGCTGCACTGATCCTTTTTCTAACCTATAACGACCCAAACAGCCATCATTTACCAAAATCTACTGATATAAACAATTTAATCCCTGTTGATTCACTAATCCATGTAAATAATTGGTGTAAAATACAGTTTGTCATGTTTTCATGGTCATCACATATGACCCATTTAGACGTTCAGAGGCTCCGTAGTGAACATGGAAACACCATCATCTTTATCAACATTGATTCACCAGTAAAACCCAGAGGTGGGACCCAGTCAGTGTTTTGCAAGTCACAAGTAAGTCTCAAGTCTTTGTCCTCAAGTCGTGAGTCAAGGCTGAGAAGTTTCAAGTGAAGTCTTAAATCAAGACTGTCAAGTCCCAAGTCGAGTCCAACTCCTAAACTTTGAATTTCAAGTCCTTTGAGTCTTTTAACAGTAATAATAAAATACATTTAGATGACAAATGATACACTTTTGAAATCGGCATATATTTATCAAAACATGTTTGATAAAATAAGTGAACTGACAACATGTACAAAATGTACAAAAATAAAGGGCTGATTAGGGGTGGGAACTGATAGGATTTGATCAATATCAATGCCATTGTCATTTGTGCTTACCAGTCCAAATCCTTATCAATTCTCCTATTGATTCCTGAGTGGTTTTTTTGAGTGGGAAAGACAGTAGTTGGACAGGTCACAGTGGAATTTGACCATTTTCCATATCAAATCATGCACAATGTTGAAGTCCGAGTGAAGTCAGAGGTCATTGGTGTTCAAGTCCAAGTCAAGTTGCAAGTCTTTTTACATTTTGTCAAGTCTCAAGTCATCAAATTAATGACTCGCGTCCAAGTCATGTGATTCGAGTCCACATCTCTGGTAAAACCCATGGAGTTGGATCAATACCAGTGAATGGACACACTGGGTTTGTGTTCAGTTAATGATAGCTTTGACAGAAAAAGTCACGTTTTCTTCAGTTTTCTGTTTTTTGACATGAGAATCCTCAACTTTACTCTGAGCATTTATGAACATCTACATGATTAGTAAAAATAAATGTAGGAAAATACCAGATTTTCACTGAAAAAACA
Organism: Apogon hyalosoma; assembly: GCA_037367295.1. Lineage (NCBI taxonomy): Eukaryota > Metazoa > Chordata > Actinopteri > Kurtiformes > Apogonidae > Apogon > Apogon hyalosoma. The sequence goes on from JAPQRP010000001.1 coordinate 35,398,506, forward strand.
CAGAACACAGAAGATAATATTACAATAAATGGTGTTAAATCTCTTAAGGACAGTTAAATATAGAGAAAAAAAATATTTGGGGACTGACACAAATGTCACACTTGGTCCTTATGAGCTAAGGAGATGAAACATTAATAAATAAAAAAAAGAATAAAAAAAAATCAAAACCTTAAAATTCATCCTAAAAACAAACCCCCATTTTTATTTATTTATTTTTTAAGTGGTGTGTCAATGCAGCAGTACTCAAAACTGAACCCTCTTACTATGCATACTGCAGGTGAAACTGTATTCTGTGGAGAACCTTTTTATTTTGGTTGTCAGATTAAGTGGGCATAGTGAAAGCTCATGAAGTGTAAATAAAGAAAAACACCTAACAAAAGTTATTTGGTTTTTTGCCAGACCGGTGAGCTAGATGAGTAATAATTATAGATGTTTGTTCCAGTCTCCAGTCTTATTGCTGTGATGTACTTTAAAGGGCATGTAGCAAATTAATAAATGGTCAAATCGCACTGTTAACGAGCAGATGGGAGAGAGAACCACTTATGTATGTGTTTCATTTTAACATGGAGAAGATTCAAGTTTTTAATTTGTAGAACAATAGCAGTAGAATATGTTGTTGTTATGCCGGTGCACATTGTCAGTGCTGTGTGGTACAATGCACAGAGGAGCCCCTCCATTTTTGTTCTTTTTTTTCTCATTTATTTTCTTTCTTGTTGCATTTTTCTGACATGAATGGGTTCCTTCAGGTGCTTTTGTTTTAGTCCAAACAAACGCAGGTCTGGTGGACTCTAAGTCGCTCATAGATGCGGATTGTCTGTGTTTTGTATGTAAGCCAAGTGATAAAATGCCAAGCTGTTTAGGGTTTGCACACGGAATGAGGTACATACCAGATAGTCTCCAGGCATTCAGTGGATTCAGGTGGATTGTAGTTTCCAAGGGATTTAAAACATTTGCAGTGTAATGCATAACCGATCTGTAACACCCACCAAAAAGTGATGCCCTGGATTATTTCCACTGAAGACCAAGTGGAAAAGTGAACTGTAGATGTGTAACTCTAAAATCATAATTTTACCCTCCTATTTGTGGAAATTGTAGGAACAAAAAACAAAAAAAAAAAAAAAAAGACCATGTTAATTTGATTCTAAGACAATAAATACTGTGGCCAAAAGGACAAAAAAAAAAAAATCTATTTTCATAACACCTTTTACACAGAACAGTGAGAAACTGGAAAGAGCAGAATGACACTTGACTCTAACTGTCTTGTAAAATTAATTTGACTGCACGCGATATATTTATCTTGCATTAAATACATGTGATGACCTTATACTAAAATAACAAATATTAATTATTATGTGGGATTTAAAAACTTGAAATTAAACAGAAAAAAAATAGACACGCTATCACCTATGATATGTTAATATCATTACCTTCAGACTGCAGGTCTTAATGCACAATTCGTATTATTTGGTGAAAACTGATTTTTTTGTGTGCTCGTTCATATTACACATTAAATGCAACTTCTGTCAGTTTTGAGTATGAACTGAATATGACCCTGAAGTGACCCGCATGCGCAAAAGAGGTCCTGACATAATATGTGATCTAGGGATGTATCGATTAGAGATTTTGGTGCCACGATTATCATCAGAGAAATATTATATGCTGTGTATATGTGGGGGTGCAGTCCATGCCGCGCGTACCTCACAATGTGTATGCCCAGACCACATGACCGTACGTCCCTTTGAAAAGTGAAAGTGAAACTTAACATAAGTAACTAATTCCACTGTCTCCTGTTGTTGTGAAGCTCATTTACCATTTCCCTACCTGCTGAAGCTTCGTTAACTTTCATTTGAGGGGGCAGGACGTTTGTTTAAGGGAGCATTGTCCCCTCTTGCCCCCTCCCAGAACTGGGCCCACTCTACAGGCGCATCAGACTATTTTATACAGTTTGGCTTGTGATCAAACAGAGTGTGGGTCACAAAGTTCACCCTTCCGAAGCTTGTATGACAGTCTGAACTGCTGGAGAAGAATGGCCATACTCTACCAAAGCTATGCAGCCAGATTGTTGTGAATGGGTTGCACAATGGTAGCCTAAAGCTGCGTAGATGACAGTAGCGAATGCAAACTCTATGGAAGTGAAAGTGAGCTCGCATCGAAAATATATTTACAGTCAAGACAATTCAGAAATACGTCCGCCTCCTGAGACAGATGGTCAGCTTGTTCTTTCTCAGTTATTTTCACTCGTGGAATGTTGAATGCAGTGCTTCTGTAATGATGCTTTCGTTCCATGCAGAAAGCGCATATTGGTGTGTCTTTGGTTCCGCTCTTAATCTACTGTACTTTATGAGATGGCTTTTGGCAGCCTTGACAATTAATTTAAAATCATGATTAATTGTAACATCGTGGCATTGTTATAACCCTAACGTGACCACGCAGGCATGCACTGTGTATATGGAAGTGAATATGGAGGGATGCAGAATTGTGACGTTTGTTGCATTTTAATGCCACAATGGTCGGATAAATGCGACCTGGCCGTTCAACTGAAGTAGCATTGCAAAATATCAGATACATATTGGCTTTAGGTCCACATATCAAAGTGACCTGGGTCGGATTTGAAAAAATCAGATTTGTGCTGTTGAAACTGTCTTTAACAAATCATATACAGGTCACATGTGGGCAAAAAAATTGGACTTGGGCCACATTTGCCTGCAGTCTGAATGTAGCCTATGAAATGGGATGTCACAAAGATTTTTTTTTTTTTTAACTAGAAAATGAATCTGCTTCATGGAGCATCCTATATACGGAATGCAAATACAGAGGCAAATACTGTGACAGGACCACGAATCAACATCTCAAGTCTGTTTACACTGGTTCAGCTCGGCTTATTTTGACACGTGTCATGAGATGCCATGTTCTGGAGTGTATATCAGTTTGTTCGTTTGGTGGGAAAAGGCATTTCCTCTTGAGATAAAAACTTTGTCCAACATTGTCTTTCCTTCTAACAGTACTTAATCAGATAAGCTACTGTTCTGGTGGAACCCTGACCTCAAATACCCTTGTGTATTCTCAATGTGGTAAAGATCTCTCCAGTCATTTCCACTGATAAACCCTATTATCAAATCGACCAGTCAGATAAGATAAAGATCTCTGACAGATGCCGTTGTTGGTAATTACAGAAGAATTGATTGCGGATAGGGCAGGGCAGGATGGCACTTGTGAACTTTTTGTCCTTCATCTGTTTCATATATTGTCTATACAGCGCAATGAACACATCAAAGAGCAGGACGCTTGTGATTGAAAATGCTTATTAACCGTCTGCATAGTCATCACTATTTGCTTTTTATACACTTGAATGTTGGATTGCAGAGATTGCACGCAGCACATTACTGGTCTCTATATACAGAAAAGCTGCAAAGGAAAGTCAACATTAGTCTGTGTCACAACCCCGGCTTGCTAGGGGAAAGGAGATGAACGTAAAACCAGATGGAATATGGGTGAAAGCTATAGTTACATGTGTTAATGAATGGAATGTTTTACACAAATAAAACAATCAATTATACAAAAAAATAAAAGTCCAACAGAGCAGAGAAACAATGGGAAAGTACAAGGGCCAACAGATGCTATTCAAATCAATAAATGAATAATACCCAACAACCTCTGAGTGTAAAAAGTTTATTTTCTTTTCTATAATAATTTACACATACACAGAACCTTTTCCATCTTCTACACTAATCTATACCTAATCAAACAAAACCTCAATACTGAGGAGCTTCTGTAAAGTTGTAAAGTCAACTATATGTACCTTGACAGTGGGTGTTAACAGAATGCCCCAATTTAACTGAAAAAAAAAAAACCATCAGTTTGTATTTTTAGTTAGTATTTTTACCTTTTTATATGAACACAGTACATGTTGAACATGTAGCTCATGTGACTGATCAGCTGACTAACCACTACTTAAAAGTAGGAGCAGTTTGATTGGTTCACAGGACAAGTGGCAAGTACAGCAACCAATCAAGAGGAGGGCCTGAACGACAGTTATGATTCCTATCTGAAAGCCTTACTTTTTGGGTTCATTTTTTTTTGCCTACATTATCATCCTTGCAGGATGAGATTGCTTTTTTTTTTTTTTTTTGTATGTGATTGAATTTGTGTCAACCAATGTGCAAGTATGTTATAGCATTTGTTGCTGACAACTACCAGGAGATAGCTCCCTAAGCTTGGATAGTCTAATGAATGATCTGGTGGTTGATTACTGTTCCAATAATTCAGTAATTTCACATCCTGGGATTAATTATTTATTATTTCTGATTCTGATTGTTACAAGATCTCAAGACTTTGATATCTGCCATTTTGCGCTTTGATTGACAGGTTTGAATGACAGTTTGCTCACTTGCTGAGTTGGATTTTCACAGCTTCTTTCTTCCTGTCAGGGCACCAACCTAATTGTGGTTCATTGGTTCCACTAAGAAGACTGTAAAATGAATTAGTAAAACAGTATATTTCATCAAGCACTTTCCAACTGAGTCAGTAAGCTAGCATTAGCGCACCAACGACCTACTAAAAGATGAGTCTGACCCCTCAAGCTCCCACATCTCAGCCCTTTTTATCCAAATGTGATTCCTGATGCCAAAAAGCCAACACGGTCATGGACAAATCACATCACTGTCTTCACAACCAATGGGTGGTGTTATGTTTGTTTTACTCATATGCAGTCCATAATGTGAACAGGCTTGGAGTAATGTAATGAATTATCTCTTATTTTATCTTATAGATGAGGCAACTGTATTACAAGTAGACTTTGTATTTATATTGGTGGTGTGATTAGCCTTGAAAAACGTCTTGTGCTGTGTGCTGAGACAGACATTAAAATTGTTGAGCTTGGAGCCTACGTTCCCTGTTTTAATCTCCATTAATTCCTGATGAAATATATTTTTTGTACCCATTTTGCATAGCCTTGTACTTTTCTGTACATTCACAATTGTCTGTATTCTTTGCTTTTTGAGGCATTTTTCCATGCAAATCCTTTTTTCCAGTTTGGCCTAGTTACACATTTCCCCTAGTTTTTACTCATTTACCTACAAAGGCAAGCATCTGTTTAACCCATTTATCATTGACTTACTCACCATCACTATAGATAAATCCCCTCTTACTTCTTAAAGTGTGCCGCTTATTGCTTCCCCATGCTGTAGTCACAGCAGATACATCACAAAGACAAATCTACATGTCGGCAGAGGTCACTGCTCTAGATATGCATGAATTTTATACCTGTCTCTTTGTGTTCATAATTAGTGCACAGCTTGCGAGCTGGTGTGTTCTTTGATGTGGTTCGTGGTGTTGTAGGTGAGAAAAGAACGTATTTCACTGAGGTAAACCCTGCTGTCTGGTAGCATTGGAAAATGCCTATAATTACATATATTGTCAGACTGCGGTGATTAAAATTCTCTGTTTAATATCTATAACACATTCACAAGGCAGGTAAACGAAAAATGATCAGTCGCGTGCTTGTAAGGAGGTGAAAGAAACAGAAAACAAAGAAATCATAACAAAGTCCAATGTGTCTGAAAAGATGACAACCCAAGTGCTGCTAAGAAATATATTGTATGTAAGAAATAAAACCGTACTGCAAATGTTTAGGCTCGTTTCTTCTCTTTGAGGATGCTGTCTGAATCAAGAATGAGACCTTCAGGACTAATGAAAAAAAAAACAAAAAACAACGTTCTCATTCTGAGTAGAGAAGCAGCTGCTACAAGTGGAAGAGTGACAGCACCTTGGGTATGTTGCGATGGTGTTCACAAGAGAATGCATGGCTCATTAGACAGATGCTTGGTTAGCATTACATCACAACTTTGGCTGCGCAAAATACACATGCTGAGGAAATGCCCAAAAACACAGACAATTCAAGATTTTATTTAGTGTAATTTGAATCATCACTAGCAATAGGAGGATTTATAGGATGCATTGATAAAACATCAGGAATGGGGTGTTCACAACTGTAATTTTAACTTTTAATAATATCAACAAAAGTTAACATGTTTTAAGGCTAGTGTGCAACCAGCTGAATACTTACTTTCACACTCTCTGCTACAATTGAGAGAAAAAAAAAAAGAGCAACAAAAACATTTAAAAAAAAATCCTGCTGCAAAATCAATGACTGGCAAGTCCATTCTGACTAACTCTAGTAGATGACAGCAACACACCTTAACCATGGGCTGTATTTAAGAAGTTGCTATTTTAAAAAGCAGTAAATCTGTATTTTTGTTGCTGTCATGTTGGGCCTTTGTAGCCAGAACTGACCATATTTGGATAAAAGGGTGGATGTGAGGAAGCAGAAGGGATGATGGCAGTTTACTAATGAAGGAAAATGGTAAATCTTCTTCAACATTTGTGTAACAATGTTATTTGTTGGTGGTGTTTTTGAAACTGCCAGCAAGGGAGCTGTCAATCAACATGGTAGAGGTCTATTCATCCTAAAATGTTTTTCAAAGGAGCTGCAATTTACTGAAGGATCATCAGAATATCTATTACAGAGTCCAAAGTAATGAGACCAGAATGCCTCCTGGGCAAAAAAAAAAATAAAAAATTGACTAGTGAGAAATTCAAAGTAAAACTTTTCTGAACCTGGTACTTAGTGGCTGTAAGTGATGCACACGGAGACAATGCCACAGACATTTTACAAGATACTTTTTTTTTTTTTTTGCTAAAATTCACGAATTACAGGTGCTATTGATGACATTAATAGCTCTGCTCCTGTTATTTGAGGGAGCTGATTATTTCAGTGAAGCACCATGCACTAGTCTAAAGCCAACTCTCCTAAATAGAATGCAGAAAAAAAGAAAAGTTATGGTTTGATTAAATGAACCATCTCTGGAAGAACTGAAGTAAATGAGACCATGTTTTATGGAAGAAGATCGTCCTTTAATGTTGACCTGAGCTTTTCTACATTTACATGGTTAATAAATTGAGCCAGTGACTGCGATTTATTGATAATTCTGTTTTGTCTTTCCAGTTGAGAAGTGAGTTGTTTTGGTTGGTGCTAAGATGAAAGATTGGAGATCCTTTAGGACAGTGGTTCTCAACCTTTTTTGAACAAACACCCTTTTATGTCATCAAGAGCCTCCTGCTGCCCCCCCCCCAAAAAAATATGCAGGGGGGGGAGGGGGGTGCACTGAGGGAGCTTATGTATACACACACACCACCCCCCTCGCGACCAGGGGGTGGTGTGTGTGTGTGTCTGTGTGTGTCTGTGGTGGGGGTGGGGCACAATGGATGTTACTACCAAAGACCGCGGTGGGGGCATGGAAATTAACATGCTGCTTAATATTGACACTTATAGAGTAAGAGTATAATGCCCCCATTTTGGTTTCTAATGGCCCCTCTCAGCTTTCTCATTCCAAACACCCTTCAACGGTGTCCCAACACCCCTGGGGGGTGGTACTGCCCCCGTTGAGAAACACCTCTTTAGGAGAACAGTAAAAAAAAAAAAAAAAAAAAAAAAGCCAAAAAGAGCTTTGGAGGGTGATGAAGGGAAGCTGAGCTCTCCTGTGACCCAACCACAACTGTTTGGTCGGCGTGCAGAGCCGGAATACATTCATATGATTGTTTATTAGAGTTTGTGCAGGTGTTGCTGTCTATGAAGCCATTCTGGTGCAGTTTGTGACTGGTAATGTGTATTCTCTCATTGAATTAAATCTGTTGCTTCTTGACCTTAATGTTGAATGCCACTAACTATAAAAACTGATAAATGAAGAAGTCTGTTCCGAGCTCCTGTGGAGCCACGGCAGACCCTATTGAATGAACCAGTGGATATAGACAGGTCATTCTAAGCAAACGCAAATCCAACAATTCTTTTTTTCAGATGTTTATACACTAAAGAAGACATATCTAAGAATATTGTACTTCATTTCTGCAGTTAGAGTTCCCTAAGTCTCACACAATGAACCTTTGAATACTGTGAAAGGGGCGGTTGTATGATCACAAACCAATAAAACACGAGACAGTTTTATTTCATCGTATTGTTTTCAGTAGCAGAGGATAATAAAAAAATGGGCTTGTACATTATCTACCTCACACCAAGGAGCCAAAAAATAAGGCTAGCTGGTGAACATGTTACAACATTTCAGGAGTTAAAAATAATTAGACTTGTCAAGTGCACAGCAACAGCACTTCAAATAGATGAAAGATTGTCCATGTCTGCTAGATATAGATTATCAACAGTATATTTGTCATTTAAACTTTATAAAGTCTTGCCATGCTTGAGATTCCTTAGAGTACTTCAGAGTCCTCTTTCCAAAAGATGCATGGAGTAATAAGACATGCTAACTCTGTTTTTAGGAAAGACACTGAATCTAAAGTTTAAGTTTTCCCATTAGGACCTTTGAGTAGAATCTACACAACTTCAGCTGAAAGCCATTTCTGTGCTTTTGATTGTGTGAGAGGGTTTAATTTCCCTGTATAAGTACAGTGGTACCTTGACTTACGAGTTTAATTGGTCCTGTGACGTGCTCAATTTGCTCGTATATTAAATCATTTTTCCCCATTCAAATGAATTGAAATGCCATTAATCCATTCCAGCCCCATAAGTTGAAATATGTGAAATAATGTCTAGTGTATCCAAAACTTATTTCTAACCTATGACTAACATGCTTTGAACCTATGTGTAACTTCCATCAAACTTATCTCCAACGCATATTGACACATGTTCTGGACGACCTCTTTTTACCTCTTCCAGACACATGGCAAAGCATTTCAGAACCTCCCCTCTGGACAGCGACAGGGCTTTGATGTGCAGCGGAAGATAAATCTTCAAATTTAGGATTACATTTAAAAAGCTAATGCACTAAAATAAAATACATTTAAATACTCATTATTAATTTTCCAAAGCCAGAGGGAGCCACAGCAGAGGGATGAAAGAGCCACATGCGGCTCCAGAGCCACCCGGTATAATATATAAAAATGGGGTTGACAGGAGGAACCCGTCAGTACTCCTCAAAACGCTGTGGGGAGCAGAGACATAGAGGATCCACCACCAGAATATCTACTAGCTGTCCAACAGTTTTCTTTTTATTGGCTACAACAATTAGCGGCGGTGTATCTGAAGCTCACTCGTAACTCAGATTTTGGCTCGCAACTCAAAACAAAAAACTGACCGAGCGACGGCTCATAACTCGGAAAACTCATAAGTTGGTGAGCTCATAAATCAGGTTACTACGGTATCTTTATCCCCTGTAATTCCTTGTATTAGTTTTCCTAAGCAGGCAGCTCTGTTGCATATGACACTATAATCTTTGTACCATCTTATGACATCCTGTACTATCCTTGAAAGAGTTGTAATCTGCAGACGTACGTTGTTTTTGAAGGAAGACTTCACTGTATAGCCACTCTCCTCTTTACTTCAGTGATTATATTCCAGGCTACGTACAACCCCCCCAGGCTGTATTTACTGTGTAAGATGACCTTGCTTTTACAACAGTATTTATGTAGATCAATACCCAAAACTTGTCAAAAACAATCAAGAACAACAACAACCCTTAGTGGCAATTACCATCAGACTTCCCAGAGACCACAGTACAAAGGCAGGGTAAAGGAGGAATTTTATCGGAAACATTTCAAATTTAATTGAGCATATGTGCATGTCTGTATTTGCGTTGACATCAGGATATTCTCCTCTTGTGTTTTATGTGTGTATGATGGCGTGTTGGGGGTGTGTGTACAATCATAGCAGACAGTGCCCTCCCTCCCACAAACTCCTCTGTATTCCCGTGAGAGACCTAATCAGACAAACAAGGCGTCTCACAGTAACATGATTTGATTGTTCACTGAGCACATACACACAGACACACTAACACATAGATTCATGCTGGGGCAGATGTACTGTACCTACATGGATGTATCTCTCAGCAGACGTGACTGAACATTCATTCAGAGACCCCGTTTTCCGCTACAGGAGGCTAACAAGGCTTACCTGGACCATTTCATGACCAGACCTTGAAAGGCTTCTATGGCTGGTTTTGTCATAGATTCTTCCAGAAACTTACAGTTTTGATCACAAAATGGAGCCTATGAGAGGATAATTTAGATAAGTATTTCATATAGCCTTTGGATATTATTTGCCCTACTTTATTATTATTATTATTATTATTATTATTATTATTATTATTATTATTGCTGCTGGGAGTGTTAGCGTAAGATGAACAATGTGTAAATGGTACAGTTATTATTATATATTACTTTTCTACAGTGTGCTCTCCATACAAGTACTCACCAACTGAAATCCAGAGACCAGTGGCTTCCACATAGACTGTGAGGTCTATTGAAGTAAAACCATAGAGCAATTCCCTTTAACACCATCAGAGACTTTTAAGGCACAGTTAGGTCAACTAAGAATATCCATCCAGGTCCTCCAACAGGACAATCGTATATAGTTGTAAGCACAATTTTGGGCAGTCCTTGAAACGCATAATTTAGGTTATTTTTAAAAGACATAAACACAGTGTGTAAAGGGTATGAAATGAATGAATGAATGAATGGATGAATGAGGCATGTGGACCTTTACTGCCAAGTCTAATCTTTCTTTCTTTCTTTCTTTCTTTCTTTCTTTCTTTCTTTCTTTCTTTCTTTCTTTCTTTCTTTCAAGTTTATGCAAGGTCAGCTGGAGTCAGTATCAAAGCTTTCAAATATATACATAGGTTAAACTGGGCCAGAGCGCACCAGAGCCCTGCTTCACCTCCTTAGGTCCACAACAAACCCCACCAGAGCTCAGCTCCCTTTCCCTCAATGTAAAACAACCCTCTACTACTTCTGGTATTCACTTTCATCTCCTAATAAATGAAATAAACTATGAAGTTGAATACATTCAAGACTACCCAAAGACACACCCAAATCAGCTACATGGGATTATCAGATGTCACACCATAACACTTTTATGATTCTAGTATCTTATGTCAGCATCAATGCGCCACTCATCTAAACTGTGATCTGTTCTAAACTGATCCTAGATCTTAGATCTGGGAGCCAACAGCAGGGTCGCCCACACCGTTTCAACTTGTGAGCAACTTTTAAAATGACGAAGACAAAATAACTTAACACCACTACATATCAATACATATATCAGCGGATCGAGGATATAGCGGGTTCAGAAAATGGACAGATGGATGGATCAGCGGATCGTTCACTAAGTAATTTTACTATAACTTATGTCAGTGGTTGGATATCTCAGTAGGTAAAGCTACTGACAGAAATGCAGGAAACTGGGGTTCGAGTCCTGGTAGAAGTGTAAGCCACGTCATATTACCCATGCTAATGTTAGTTCATTTTTACATGTTGCGTTAACCCTATGCCGTATTCTGACAATCTGAAGTTGAACTGTATGAGGCATAAATTACTGTTCAATATATTGGCTGCACTGCATTTTATCCTCTTCACGCAGTGTTGTAATGTGCAAATCCATAACTTGTTATTGTTGTATGATAATATTAAGATAAATTGAAAAGTATTAACAGCCTTGTTGCTTAGATAACTGTTCAATCCCACAGCCTACATATTAAAACCCAACAAAATGTATTACATAAGTTATGGGCAATGTGAAGGCAATATAATGTAGATGCTCATGAAATAGGAAGACCATTGACTGTAGGCTACGCAAGGGCTCCCCCTTCTCACAAAAGCCAATTTAACCACTGAACATCTATAACACTAGTTGTTGAAAGTTGTCTACATCCACAGTACAGGGGAAACTTCTGTCTTTTCTATTACATAGTTAATTCACACAAAGAAAAAAAAAAAACATTAGGTCTGAGCTCTCTACATCAATGGAACATTAATGGAAAACTAAAACTCTTCTGCAGAACTAACCTGAACATTCAATCAAGGATGGAGCCATACACTCCTTAGCGTCATGTCACAAAACAAATCCATGTGTTCACTCACATTAATTTTCTCTACCCTCCCAAATTTATATTGATTTTGGCCTTCTGTCCTTCAAGTTCCTTTTGTAAAGACACAAAATCATTCATAAACTCAGGCCTTTAACTTCTTTCTTTTTTCTTTTCTTCCAATTAATTAATTTCTTTCTTTGTATTTATCAGCTTAATGAGTGGTGTATTTTGCCAAAGCAACCTGAAGGAACAAGAGAGGACATATTTTGTTACAGGTTTGTTATGTTAAAATCAAATTTGTGACTTCAAAACTCGGAGCATTTATAGTTTGTTCAGTAAAATTTCTTATGAAATGTGTTAATTCAATACAAAAGTATGTCTTGTGATTTTAGTTGATTACCTCTGATTAAACATGAGTACTCCACACTGCAGAAACTGGTATGTAACGCTACTCTTTATTGAACAAAAATAAAAACTATATTTCAAGGACCCCACTGACACTTTTTGCCACATGTATGTACTAGATGTATTTAAGTCTGTATTTTTATTTCCCCACTCATGTTTAATTCTGTTCATTTGCAGCCTGCAGACAGTGAAAACCTGTACATGTAGCTCCTAGTTAGATGTTGATATTACTATTGACCTGTGTAATTGAAACTGGTTGTATTGGCTTTTTATGGGAAGCACCTGATCGTATGTTCTTTGACATCATGGAAGCTGAGAGCTGATTTTTCTTCTGAGGATTTCACACAGTAAGCTTGTGACTAGGCTCAACACACACACAGAGGAAGCTGAGAGGTGACAGTGCTTTTTCAGTCGCAGCCCCCAAACTGTGGAATGAACTACCTTTGCACATCAGAGAGCCAACTCCATTTCTATTTTTAAGTCCTCACTTAAAATAGATTTTTTCTCTTTGGTTTTTAACTCAGCGTGACAGGTTGGCTTTTATTGTCTTCATGTTTAAATTGCTTTTATTGTTTTTATTCAGTCTTTTATGTGTTTTATTTGTTTTTGTGTCTGTGTACAGTACTTTGGCCAACTATGTTGTTTTAAAAGTGCTTTATAAATAAAGCTGACCTGACATAAAGGAGTGACATTTTGCTTTCTTTAAAAAAATGGAATTATGCATTTTAGAACATCACCCTGTTGTTTACACAAACTGTAAATGCTATCCTTGGTCTGAATTCTTCATTAATTAAACTCCACAGGCCCATCTTCAACCTATTAAGAAGGAGGACGTGTCATATCATGTGACATATCTGGAAGGCTGCGCTAATTTGAACTTACAAGCTATCGGTTGCTATGGGCAATAGTATAGTACAGACATGAAGGAAAGAGCTGTATAAATCAAGATTTAAGAAAAAAAAATGGATAAAGGCAACAGCAAAAGCAAGGGGTCCCTATCGAGAGAAACTCAACGCGACTGCTAAGCAAAGGTATTTGGAGATCAGAGATAAGAAGGATATAGACCCCTACAAGCTACTGGTGTTCACCGGTGTCTGACTGGTGCAGGGATCTGGACTCCGCCACCCTGTACCTCCATGCAGTTAGTTCACTATATCATTTTCAGCATAAGTTACTACACAGTGCAAGAATTCAAAGTCCCTTGACAGCTATGAACAGTTTTGCTGTGTCTGGGTTCAAGGTTTGGCGATCTACAAGCCTGAGGACTGTGAAAACACTGTGGTGCCGGTCAAGGTCAGCCCATGGATAGAGTAATGTTTACATGATGTATTCAAAGGGGGTAGTAATTGTGAAATACTATGAACATTGTTTCATAGCCAATAGAAAGCATCGTTTATGTTTTTAATGTTTCCTCCTACATTCTTGTTCCATGTGTCTGTGAAGTGACTGGGGTTTGATTCTAGTTTAGTGATGACCTGGTTAGTGTGTGGGAATTGTAAATGCATTAAACTAGCTGGAAACCCAAAATAACGTGCCTCCAGGTCTCTGCATTTGCTGGGTCAATCACAGGAGTAACTGGAACAGTTTTTAACACAGCAGTGTCTCCCAGGCATCTTCAGTCAGAAGGATTTTACAATTTACAAAAACAATGAACGTGCTGCTATGGAACTGTTAGCGTCTATAAATTCAAAATGGCAAAATGGGGAGGGGACGCTGGTCATTATATCATCTCCTCAATCCTAATTTCTGACTGATGACACAAGAAAGGTTGTTTTGAGCACTGGCCCTTTAAATCCAAATGAGCCACTTCACACCCCACCCCCTCCAGGTTGTTGACTGTGCACTCAGTCCCGTTCAACCACTTGTGTTTGTTAATACAACCAACAACTGAACATTTTAGGTAATTGGCTCAAAATTTGGACATATTTTCAGTTTTTACTATAACTGCTGCTGCTTATACACAATTATGCATACTCGGAGAAATAATTGTCGAAAGTCATGACCTTATATGTGCCAGTGGCAGGCCGTGCTTTTCACACCTAGGCCTTCAGTAGTGCTCCGTCTGAATCAATCCACCCCTCAATAACTATTTTATGGCTATAAAAAACATCTTATTATGTAGAAATGCCAGTGCATCGCAGATAATTCGTGTAGCCACAATAAATGCCTTTACTGAATAAACAAACCTGGGGTGCACAAGTTTCCCTCTACTGCAGCTACAGCTGCAACACACATAAAAAAGCACTGATAATAACCTCATAAACTTGCAATTATATTTTTAGAAAAATAGCAACGTTTTACTCACCAAAAATTCGGATTCTTTGTTCACTGAATCCATCCTCCTTTCTTTTCTCTAAAACAGTTCAATTACTCTATCATACAGATCCCTACCACTTGAAGTTAGTGGACGGAAAGTGACAGACAAATCCTTTTCCTGGTTGTCACAGGCTTGCTAGCTTCGGAATTGTCTGATCTTTCTTAACAATGTCCAGCTTTTCTTTAAGTCCATCTTGAAAATGGCTTTGACAATAAATCTGCACTTCTTCTCGTCCTTCAGCCATTGTGGGTTGACTAAACAGCTGTTAAATCAACACAGCTATATTTGTGTTGGTGCAGCTGCAGATGCAGTTTGTTAGCTTTGGCTCGTACACTCTGACTAGCCAATCAAAGGGTGTGAATACGCTGATGTCACCTTACGCCTGCTAGAGGGCCTTGGTGTCGCCAACTCAAAATCTGATTAGTTGAAGCAACAGGTTTATTGACACTTATTTTTTGCTAGAGGGCCTGCGGAACGTATAGTGAAGACCTCCAGGCAGACTTCTTTGACTTAGGCTCTGCCTGGCAACAAATGATGGCTAAAATGTGATTGGTTAAATGCCTCAATATGAAAATACATGTCAGGAAACAGCAAAACCAGGGGGAAAGCTATTAAAGGAAGTGGACAGACCATTTGGAATTACTGAATAAGTATTCTTGGAAAAAATATAAATAATATCAGTCTGTGATTCAGATATTTTTTTAGGCCTGCGGAGAAGGTCTTGCAGGCCCTGAAGGCCCGCCACTGATATGTACAAATGTTGCGACGTAACTAGTTATAAAATTAAAAACAAAATTATGCTATTCAAAGACGGCCCAAATTAAAAACAAATTAAGAAGGAAATGAAACGGGTTGTATAAATCCACTCAATTTTTGCCGGAATGAATATAAAGATAGCTTTGCAGCAGCTGGGGGGTTCAAATTTCAACTTTTTGAACTATTAGAGTCCAAATATACAAATAAATGTGCCAAAGACTAATAAAAGTGGGTTTAGCAAAATATGACCCCTTTAAACATTCTTCTCTGCTATTTCACTTAAACTCATGTATTGTTAGCTTCTCCTGTTAGTCAGTGTACTACATCTTTTGTCTGAGCTTGAGCTACTTTCAAGAATTTTCAGCTTGTATGGGTGCTACATGATCAATAAAAGAGCTTAACCACTGAATAGCTATGTCATTTATTGCATTGTGCTATTGAGAAATGGAGTTAAACTAGCAACACTGTTTTGTAGTTAAGCTACTAAGTACTTATGTGTTGTTGTATTATATATATGTATATTTGTGCTAATATTGATTCACTTTTAATCCAGCATGTTTTTACATTCAAGGGGTCATATTTTTGCTAAACCCATATTTATGAGTCTTGAGTACATTTATTTTTGTATTTGGGAACCTTAATAGTTCCAAAAGTTTGAATTTGAACCCTCCAGATGCCGCAACCTTCCAATCTTTCTGGTGTCATTACTCAAAAATACTGTTGAAGATGGGCCTGTGGAGTTTAATTAATGAAGAATTCAGACCAAGGCATAGCATTTACAGTTTATGTAAACCACAAGGAAATGTTTTCAAATGCATAATTCCATTAAAAGAAAACAACATATAAGTCCTTTAATGCAATGGCCCTACCTGCAGTAACAGACTAAGGGAATGACACAACATCAGCTTCCATCACACTGACCAGCAAATCCAAAGTTGGTTACATCCCCTGAGACTGAGCTCATTACCACTGGGAGTGCACCATCAGCTGCCAGTCCAGCAGCCATCTCGCTCCTCATCTTGAAAGTGATACAAAAGAAGAAAGCAGGTGCAAGAACAGAATGTGGGCAGCAGAGCAATCATTTTCGGTGCCTTTTTTCTCATAGTGGTGGTGGATCTTTACATGGAACCTCACATGAATAGTGAACAACACATGACATGTACAGGACTAGACTGTTTTTGTACAAGCTTAAAGGGTATCTATAGGGAATTTTCATTGCTAGCTATTTCAAAAGATCACATATCATGCTAGCGGTTCCGCCTAGTAACTTGATTTTAGTTACTTCGCCGTCAGTCAGACGTGGTCATAGACAAGTAGCCTCCATCATGTGCTGTTCCAGCACTGGTGGGTCAATATATAATTTAGGGGCTTTTGAAGTCCATGGGACATATCTTGCATACATCTTCAAAAAAAAAAAAAAAGAAAAAAAAAAAAAAAAACAACTTAAAAACTGACTAGGTATACTAAAATGTTAACTAAATTTAAATGAAAAATCTAATAACATCCACCTTCTAATTAGCTAGAAAATAATAAAATGAGATTATTCAAAAATGGTTTTGATGGTGTTATTTTTATTAATCATGACAAATATTTCATTTTTGGCAATATATCAGATTTTATATGGAAAATAATATATTGCATCTGTGTCCAAGAAATCACTTTCAACTAAGTTACCCATTACAAAAACATCTCTGAAGGAAGAGTGTTAATTCCAAATCACATGACTGGCTCCACATGATGTCATTTCCTCCTGAAGAAAACACTGGCAAGATTCCAAGATATGATCTTTCTCCTCTTTCTTAGTTATTTTATATAAAGTAGTGTGTGACTCAAGTGTGTAATTTATCACACCGTTATGTCAGCCGTTACTACTATATTATTATAAATAACTTTCAATTTCAATTTTACTCAGTTGTGTATTTGATGTTTAGAAGACTCTTTCTGTAAAAATGCCATGTGGTGTTATGGTTATGTTGATTTTAGGCCTGAAAACAGCAAAAATGTCAACTATACCTGTTAAGTATGTTACCCTGTAAAGGTAACTCCTTAAATTATGTATTGACCCTGGTAGTAATGAAAGCTTATAGTGTTGTATGATTAGCTGGGCTGAGATGAAGTGGTCACTGACCCCATGCAGCAGACACCAGGCTAAGATGATACACTGTTGTCCAGTGCTGGGTCGTGTCTCTAGGACAATGGTGGAGTGCAAAGCTTACAGCTGCACAAACAACATGTGCAAACACGTACTTTCCGCCTAATCTGCTCACTGACTGCTACTTGTTTACTTGTACTCCATCACCCGGACTTACGACCGGCAATGGCTGCTCCCCATAGGTTCTGTCCCCCTGCGTAATTCATGTAATAAAAAGTCTTGTGTGGTGCATCTATTTTTTTTTGTTTTTGTTTTTTTTACTGAATTTGCACCTCCCTTGTTAATAAGTGATGCATTAAGCACAATTTATGCTGCAAACATGACCAGTAAAGGTACACTTTAAATGTGTTTTTGGTTCTTTTTCATAGCATGGCATAGGCTTGACTATTTATTTTTAGTTCCTAGTACTTTGTTCATTTTTCTTCACAGTGTACCTTATATGTTTATAATAACATTACATCAGATTGCTGCAACATCATCTTCAACATGACCAAAAAAATTCCTTCAGCTTTGTCCAAATGTATGCAACTGACCCATGATGTGGTCATGTGGGTCACCATAAAATCAGCAATATAGGGAATGTAAGACAAATATCGTTTAGAGTGAGGATAGTAACTATTTGCAAATGGTGGGTTTCTTCAGTCCCATTCAAGGTGCAAGGATTTCAAATCCAAACTAAAGCCAATGCAAAAGTATCTTACACTTGTAATACCGCTGACAGCTGCTGAGATTTGCTCCAAAAAGCTCCCATTGCTTTAAGTCAGGTCATTCTGGTGCCATTTGTTTTATATGGAATTTCTAATAAGTGAAGTGGTGGTCCACCTTCAGTATTTTCCACCATTAATAAGCTTTCAGGTTGAATAGAAGCTTTGATGTCAGCTGTGTCAAGTGTTGACTGACAGGTCTATTTCACTGTTCACTTGTCTGCTGTGTTTGAGTTTTGGCATTCTGGCTTATTTAATATCATGTATTTGACAGCTCTACTGTAGTTGTACTTCATATGTTCCTCTAAAAAAAAAGGCAAAATCCCCCCCCCAAAAAACACTACTTCGTTTAGCAATGTTTTATCAAGTTTACCATTTTAGAGTCAGTAAACTAGCGCTGACCATTGGCTCATCTCTGACCGCTCAGGATCCTGTAATTCCACCCCTTTTTTCCCCAAATACAATCACTTCTGACTCCAAAAAGCCAATATGGTAACAGCAAACCTACAAAAACTACTGGCTTCAAGTGTTTCAGAAACCAATGGGTGACATGATGCTTCCTCTATCCATTAATTGTATACAGTCTATGGTTTCATCTCTATGGAAGAGGATTAGGGCCACTGGAAAAAACAAACAAAAAAAAAAACATTAAGGTCCAACATTTTATTATTATTATTATTATTATTTTGAGAAAAAATAATTTTGAGTTTAAAGGCAGAATTCTGACGAAAAAAGTCAAAATTCTAAGATTAATGCCAGAATTCAGAGGAAAAAAAACCTAAGAATTCTGACTTTTTTCTCATAATAATAATTTTAAAGAAATTATTGGACCTTATTTTTTTCCCCAGTGGCCCTAATCCTCTTCTGTACATTTCACACAATGATGAGACAGTGGTAGTAACTATTGAGTGTGTGTGCAGTCACAACACCTTTAGGAACCTTGTTGAAGGTCACACAAAAACACATTATCTTCAGTTCTTGGCCCAGGGAAAACCACAAATGATGATCACAGACCAGTCAAGTAGAGGTGAGCAGTGTTGGGAAAATTACTTTTAAAAAGTAATTAGTTATAGTTACTTTCCCAAAAAAGTAATCAAATCAGTAACATAATTACTCCTTCATGAATGTAATTAGTTACCAGGGAAAGTAATTATTGTGTTACTTTTCTAAAAAAAACCTTCAAATATGTAAAACTAATTTCTGAGCATGTTTGACGGTTGCAGTCGCATAGAGCAGAACAGCATAGACAGGTACTGCATTGAACTTCATATTTATTGCAGTGTGAACAAAATCAAAGACATCCCTGAAATAATAAAGCAGTTTCATCCTTTGGGGGTTCTACTGCCTCTCCTTCTTATCCTTTGGCAAATATGAGTTTGGAGGCGACTTCTCTCTGATATTAGTTCTGTCTTAATGAATACTCCTTCAGATGGAACCGATGTTCCCACTAAACAGAGCCTCTACACCATGACTTTGGTGAGGCTGGGGTCCACCAGGACCTGGCTTTTCCACCCCATAAAGGGATCTGCATTTATAGTTTATTTATATATACTCCAGTTAATCCTGCACCTCCACTTTCTTCAGTCGCTCCCCCTGATATAGCAGTAAATGTCTTCATTCCAGTCAGTCGGACTCACTGATAACTTCCTCCCCTAAGTTAGCTGCGCAGAAAGCTGCATTCAAGTGCATGGTGTGTGCTGTGGACAACTCAAACTCGGAGATGTTATTAGTCATTCCAGTGAAGGCAGCGTGGACACCTCAGACTCATGGGCACACAGGTGAGGCATGAAGGCAGTGGGCAATTTGAATATAAGAACGGCTCGCAAACTAATTGTTTCCTGTCATTCACTTAAAAGAGCTGTTCAAAAGACTCGAGTCATCCATGACCGTCACACCTCTAGTGCCTGGCTGAGTGAGCCAGGACGGATAACAGCTGTTAGATATCAGTGCATAGTAACGCACCACATGTAACTGCCAGTAACGGCAACGGCGTTGTAATGTTTCAAATAGTAATTAATTAGATTACCTGTTACTGAAAAACAATAACAGTGTTAGTAACGCGGTTATCTGTAACACCGTTATTCCCAACACTAGAGGTGAGCATTTAAACACACACCTTCAACTTGAGATACAGTGCTTTTCTTTCCCCTACTACTCCCCTTCTACTTTATTTAATGCTACTACAGTAAGCTAACATCTGCCTGTTGCATTATATTTAGCAAACACAAGTGCAGAATTGATATTCTCATCTCAGTGAAGGAGCCATTTTTTTTTTCCAAAGTTTCAAACTACTGCTCAAAACACATCCTACTTCATTAATTTCAGCACTTGCAATGTTGCAAAGGTGTTGTACTTCATCCTCCATAGAATGTGTTATCACTTCCTGACAACTAAATGGGGAATAGCGGAAACAAAAGCAAAACCCATGAAAATGACTTCACTTGTACCTGAAGTTACGGCTTGTTCTGTTTCTTTAGTGCCTTTCACTTGCATCTATGCATGAAAATTCAGATGGTGAAAACTAATTTTTGGTTCAGCAGGGACAAAACAAAACAGAACCCTCTGAGTCAGAAGCTCTGCTCTCTTTACATTCACCTCCTGCCCTCCAGGTCTAATCTTCCCCTCACCTCCTTTCTGTCTTTATAACTCGACTGCAAATTCTCCTTCCTAAACTCCTTTTACCATCAGCCTGCTTTTGCCCCTTACCTCTCCTCACCCCTCCTTTCCTTATCTTAATTTTGTCTAAATCTATCCCCCTTGCCCGCTCTCCTCCTTGCCTCCAGATTTTTTTCTTGTTCCATCCATCCCTGTTCTTTCCTCCTGGCCCATTCTTCACACCTCGTCCTTGTTTGTTCGACCACCCCTCCCCTCTCCGAGCCTCCCCTCTATCTCACCACGTCCCTCTCTCCCTCCTGCCCTGGTGCTCCTGAGCCCTCCTCTCCTCTTCTCTCCTCAGACAGAAAGCCAATTGGAGCTGTCTAAACAAATGAGAGGTGTCTGAGATCATTTAAACAGCCATAAATAACATCAGGAGAGGAGGTAGACGATGAGTGGACCCCACTGCTAAATGCAAAGATACACACATTTTTTCACACGCCAGCCAGCGTACACATCCAGACACACACACACACATGTGCACACAGTCTTAAGTGGACCCCATTGCTAATTTGTCTGATAGCGTGTTAGGGGGAGATAAGAACGGAGGCAGGAATCTGGCCTGCCTGAGATGCATTAGCTTGCCTTGTACTGTTTTCATCACTCAGGCTATGGGGGCATGCCGCATTGTTTGCTAATTTGCCTTTTGCAGCTATTGTTTGGGATGTTGGTGTGAAGCTATCACTGGAGGTAATGGGCTTTATGTGTGCATACCTGAAAGAGAGAGTTAGTTAGAGTCTTGATAGAGAGATCATTCCACCTAATGAGGCTTTGAATGAAAGAACGGGTGCCCTTTGTGTTGAGTTAATGCCATGTTGCTCAGATCTTCAAACTGCTCAGTGGTCTACAACTTGAAAATATATAACCTACACATCAAAGGCTAAAGAGGGAAAGGAAGGTGCTCCAGCTGGATCTTAATTCATTAAGCTTGTCCACGTCTTGAAGTCGAAGACGAATGGTGATTTTGTTCTGTCAGTCCCTGGCAAGCCTTCTACTCTCCTGGTTTCTGACAGCGTTCTGCCAAGTAGGACATTAAATAATAAGCTTCCTCCTTCTTCCCCATGTCTGTCTCTCTTTCACTTCATTTCTGTGTATGTGTGTGTCTGTGTGTGCATATGTGTGTGCGTTTTGACTGACTTGCTGTCTTTCTCTGTTATAAATATTTAGTCGGGAATGAAACACCGGCTTTGTGTGGAGTAAAACATTCACACACACACACACACACACGCGCACACACATACACACACGCACACACACACACACACACACACGCACACACACACACACACACGCACACAGTGTTTCTCCGCCAGTACCCTCTTAAATACTACAGAGTTGGCACTTGTTATAAGCCTCTGCACATCAGGCCAAATCCATTTTGGGAGTGCCAATTTCATTCTTGGGATGTTAAGCATCTACACCGCAAGGTCAAAACATTCCAGAGAAAGCCCATCTCGCTCTGATGCAGAATTGGATGAAAATGAATGTTATTTCTTCTGTTGAAATAGCCATCATGTTTCACTGGTTCCCACACAGTGGGCTAGCATAGACTAATTTACTGGGCAAATATTCACACAACATGACACTAGTGGTGCATAAAGTGAGACCTTTCATATAATTTGGGTGCTCTCTGTCATGTTGTCCTAGAAATTGTATTTGTCCAGATGTGTGGAGGGCTGTGTTTCCATTTTCAGATGTATGTGCATATGCTGTGATATGTAATATTCTAGTTGGCAGTGTTTTGGTTCGCACATAGATGTCACACACTGACAGTGCCAGAAGGTGCAGTGGGTGTGGGTTTGTGGGTGTTTTGTTTTATAACCACAAGCCCTGAGCTCTGTGATTATGCTTATGATGTTGTGTGTGACAGGTCGCCTCTGGAGGTGCTAGAGACCATAAAGGAGCCCTGAAGACATGCATAGCTTGTATTACTGTTAGGGAAGATCTTACTGGTTTGAAATGAACGGGGGGAAAAAAGATCCAAAAAGTAAGAATCATCTGGAAATATTGCATCTTTAAAGGTACTGGCAGTGTGCATGTGGAGTTTACATGTTTTATGAGACTGTGTAGGTATCCTGTCAGGTGTTTTAGTTTCCTCCAACGGTAAAAACACCTGCAGGTTTGCTGAACTGATAACTCTAAAAATGTATGTAGGTGTCAATATGAACGGTTGTCTTTTTAGCTATTTTAGCCCTTCGACAACTTATACAATAGGATAGAGAGGATGGACTTCGAAAATATTCATCAATGTGTATTATGTGATTGACAGTAGGAAGAACCAGAGGAAGAATTAGAGCGTGAACATATTTCAGTCCATAAGCAGATCCAGAAGCTTGAACACAAATGCTCAAATGAAAACTTTATATTTTGCACAAATATTTTTAACCTTAATGCCATGGATCTGATTAAAAGTTTCTATGCATACAAATGTCGACAAATATTTGCAACATTCTTTTATTCATGGTTCATTACATGTGACTGCACAATTTACTATTTTGTCCAAATCAGGTAACATCTGAACTCCACACTTTGAAAATATTTTCTCAGCTCCACACAGACTGATAAATGCATGGAGTGTTTAAGTGCTAATG
>JAPQRP010000001.1:35431422-35442439 GCA_037367295.1 Apogon hyalosoma
TTTTTTCTGCATATACTATACATTCTAATTCACAGTATACCTCTATCTCCTAACAGTTTTATACAATAACTATTTGAGTTAAGGAGGCCAAAAATGAAGGATGATCAGAAAAAAAAATGGGGCGGCCAAAGGGTTAATTTCTAAGGACTCATACAGGGTAGTTGACAGTGAGGATTTTAATGGCATGGTAAGAGACAATACATGTTCAACAATTGGCTGCCACAATTATCAAAGAACAAGATTTAGCTAGCATGAATTTGCAAATGCAGGTTAAATAGCAATGATAACTAGTACATGGACGTCATATGCACTAGACAATGAAATCAGACTATATCTAGGATTCTCTGGTCTTTCATGAAATATATCTTTTTGAAGTTTCAGGAGTGCAACTTACTATTTTAAATATTTATAATGCACCGTTGAGTGTCTACATTAAATGTTAGTAGGAATATAGATGCAGCACAGCAATTTGATTTGAAGCAAGCTGTTGTGTATTAAAATGTATTTCACCTGAATGTACTGCAGCCCATTTATTTATACATAAACCAAATTGTGTTTCAAGGAAGAAATGTACACCCCTGCTAGAAATGTAAATATATTCTTCA
Organism: Apogon hyalosoma; assembly: GCA_037367295.1. NCBI lineage: Eukaryota > Metazoa > Chordata > Actinopteri > Kurtiformes > Apogonidae > Apogon > Apogon hyalosoma. The sequence continues at coordinate 35,432,028 of JAPQRP010000001.1, forward strand.
GGCAGCTAGACAAGACAAGTTGAATGTCTGTCAATGAGCTCCCTTTCAGTTGAGGTGGGATTACATCAGTACAAATTTCGCTCTGGTACTGCAGAGTTCTGCCCAAAGATAAGGGCTTTGACTGTAAATTAAATGATTACAGAGATATAATGTGGCAGTGAGAAAGGGAGAAGGGCGAATGGGTGGTTGGTAGACATTAGAAAGGAAAGAATAGCAGCGACAAAAGAGTTCAGTAGACACACAAAAAGAAGACGATTAAAACAAGCCTGGCTCCAGGTCTTCTGCTACCACTCTCATTTAACCCGCTTTGCTCCTGTTCTTTCTTAGCTATCCAACTTTGCTCATTGTGTGTTGTTTGAACAGGGTAGGAACGTGGAGAGGGGGAACATGAGGGGCAATGTGATAGTTGCAATCATCTCTTCAGCTTCTAAGAAGCTTTCAGCCCTGAGGTTCTTAGTTCTCCATTCATTTTCACCCTAATGGTGCCTTCCTCTCCTCTCTCTAACCCTTTTCCTCTTCATCTCCATCTCCCTCAGTCCCTTTTTTCTCCATCTGTTTCTCATCTCTCATTCTTGCTTTCCCGCTTCCTTTCAGCCATGCTTAACCATTCCGCTTTCAGTTTCCCCTTCTTCCTCCTCCTCCTCCTCCTCCTCCTCCCTCACTTCTCCTTTCATTTCTGCATAGCCCTTGTCTATTGCTTCCGCTCTTTCTCTTCGATCTCACCCCTTTCTTCTCTCTTAGCCCGTCGTCTTAATTCTCTCTCCCCGCTCATCATGGGGACAGTAAATCCCTTGGTGGTTGGAGCACAGAGCCACCGAGCTCTTTGATCGTTCACAGGGAACCGTCACTCTGACTTCCATTCTGGACGGAGCTCTGTCTGGTGTCTACTCATGGGATGCTGGGAGAGAAGCACCAAGTTGTCATAAAATGCCAGGAACACACACACACTCACACTTGTCTGCAGCCATTTTAATTACACACACACAGAACGGCGTTGTCCTGCATGTAATTCCATTTCCTGAAGTCTAAAAGAATGGGCTGTGAATACAAGCAAACCACATATCTTAAAACGCCCTTATTAGTTTCCGTCCTCAACCCCAGTCTTTCCCCTCTGTCTCTTCTCCTCTACATTCACTTATGGAGCCTTTTATCCTAAATATGCTGTTTAATCTAGCGAAATAAGAAATTATCATCAAACAAGAAATATGAACTTATGAATACTGATTTATCATGTGCCATTCCCTTGCAATGACTTGAAATGTAATGAAATGATTCAGCCATTTATAATGCATGAGTGCACGGCTTGTAATCAAACAAAATTGTGTTGTTCACTTGCCGGGGAAAATGAAATAATGATGATGTTCTTCAAAATGAATGCTTTGTGGGATTTAAATTCAGTAAGAGTGAGTTAGCTGAAGTAATCTCATTGAGTATAATATTCGATTTAGCTTTAATATAGTGTACATATCCATATATGTACAAAAATGTACATTACAGGTGATTATACTACAGCACACTAGAGAAAAGAAATGCAGAGGGCGAAATGAGACCACAATGTGTGTATATGATCCTTTGGCATTTTGTTAGCTTGCTTATTTTTCACCATCTTTTCCGGGATCTCAGTAGACTGCATTTCTGTTTGTAAGACATTAAAAGGGCTTTTGGAAAAATCAGTAAACAAACACAGGCTCCTAAAATGTCATTTCATTTTTCCCTCCAATGCCAACAACAAGTCTTAAATATTAATTCTATATTTTTCATGTTCCGTGTACACTAATGGAGTAAAAGGAATGTACAAAGGACGGAGCAATCCCTCATCTTTGAGTAGTCTAAACTATCTTTTAATAACGGCTGTCAAAGGATTCGTCTGAAGAGACAAAATACAAGTTAAACAAAGCGCATTCCATCTGATATCATTATCCCCTTTATTCATGAGTCTGTGATATTTATTTGGGGATATGAAAATCCATTTGTATTTAACACTTTGTCTCACTTGTCAGATGTAGGGAAACAATATGAACATTTAATAAAGGCAAGAATCCCCTTAAATCCCCCTGCTTTCTTTTGACATTTGGTTCAATACGCTCATTATGACAGCATTTAACGTGACAAAGACCCTCCCCTCCTTCTCCAAAACACACACACACACACGCACACACACACACACACACACACACACACACACGCATTTATACACAATGTCAGTGTTGCTCTGTCTAGAAACAGGAGCATTGTACGAAAATGCATCTAAAGGACACACAAACACAGGCACGCACACACCACATGTTGTTCCTTTAAGCCTGCGGAATTGATGTGCCCTTAAGCCTGCTTTTTTTATGCATTATGCCCCAAGGACCGAGCGTCTGAATGGTTGTGGTTGCCACTCACCAGAGTCTAAGCTTCGGATCAGACTGCAGAGGTAAACACAGACACACGCACACACCTACAAGAAGAATGAGAGCAAATTTGAGGGCACAAATGCACAATTTCAGAGAGGAAACATACATTTTCTAGACGGATGCACTGTTTCACACCCACATAAACTCATTCCCCCCTCTCTCTGTGTGTTACTCGCTCACACACACACACACACACACACACAGGAACATAAACACTCACCTCTAAAGCTAAAGGATGAAACCTGCACAGTGTGTCTCTGCCTCATGCTGGCTTAGCCACAGAGCTGAAGAACAGTGAGGGGATAAAAAGTGAAGATGAAGACATATGACAGAGAAGCTCTGTAAACACGGAACACACAAGAGGTATACATAGAAGCACATGGCATACACACACCAGCTTGTGCTCAGCCACAGTTAGGTGTGGCAGTCAATGGCAGGCAGGCTGGCTGCCCTGTGCCATGTTTACGTCTCCGTCCTGTCCCACGTTCATTGCTACAGGGACTGTTTGATGTCAGTGTACTGTGATGCAAGGGGGTGGTTGAAGGGCTGACAAAACCTCTCTGTGAGAGGTTTGGACTCACTTCTTAAGACACAGCTATGCATCACAGACCCTACAGTACTTAATTTGCACCATTTGCTGTGCTGAAAGAGGCGGTGAACTGTTGACTTTTGGGTGTTTATCACTGCATGTGATGGGTTACAACACAAATCCCTGATGTCTGATGTTTTCTGTGTTTGTGTGTGTGTGTGTGTGTGTGTGTGTGTGTGTGTGTGTGTGTGTGTGTGTGTGTGTGGTTTTATTACATATGCTGCATAAAGACTCTGTAGAAAAATGAAAGTGTATGAAGTAATTGAAGATGTGTGTTGACCGCAACTTTGTGCAGTCCTGAGACAAGCTTGAGAATTATGCATGAAATGGGAAAAAATGGAAGAAGCAGCACTAATTGAACATGACTTTGTGAAAATCAAATATATAACCCGCAAGCCCTCAGAGAATGTAAGTCAGCAGCTGCATTTAGTTCTATCAAGCCTCTAGCATCCTTCAGCTAGTGCTGCTATTTAGCTTCACACTCACTATTTCCTTTCCTTTCCTTTCCTTTCCTTTCCTTTCCAATAACAGTCTGCTGAGATGTATATATGTGTGTGTGTGTGTGTGTGTGTGTGTGTGTGTGTGTGTGTGTGTGTGCGTGTGTGTGTGCGTGGGTGCGTGAGTGCGTGTGTGTGTGTGTACATATTATTATCATTGTTGGGGTTAACCCTAACCCTGTATGCTACCTGCCCTTTGGCAGACCAAGTATGTGTCCAGCTGGTAAACAAAGTGAAACATTTAGCCCGTAAAGGGTTAGATAACTCCCTTTGGGGTTGGTGGAGAGCTAAGCAGACCTTAATTGAGAAGAAAAGCTTCTTTTTTTTTCTCTTTGTTTAGACTTTATTTTGCGGGCTTTAACTAACCATGAAACCTATTGCACAGCAACATCAAGCCAAATGACTTTGGATGTGGAAAAACAAATAATAAAGCCATGCTTATTCTTTAAGGAACAAGCCTCATTGGGGTCAACTGGCTCTATTAGGCTTAGTTATGGCTTTGTTTAATTGAGAATTAAAATAATATCTATATCCATATATGTCCATCTATATCTATATGTCATGCAGCACCTGTAAAGCTGACCAGTTAACACATTATATGTTTCCTGTTCCACCTATTCCACTAATGAGCTTTGCTCAAAGTCTCTTAGCCAAATGAAACATATTCTTTCAAAGCTGTACTCTTTGGGGTGCACTGCCTTAAAGCATCACTGCACTCTAAGGGTAAAAAATGTGTAAGAAACATTCATTCATTCATTTTCCATAACTGCTTGGTCTTCTAGAGAGCCGTAGGGTGCTGGATTCTATCCTATCCCAGTTTACACCTGTGATGGGGTACATCTCAGATGTGTTACCGGTTCTTCACAGAGTGAACAACCATTCACTCTCACATTCACATCTAGAGGTGCTGCAGAGTAACCAATTAACCTATGAAGGTGCATATCTTTGGACAGTGGGAGAAAGTCAGAGTATCCAGAGAGAACCCATCAAAACAAGAGGAGAACATACCAACACCACACAAAGGTCAGGACCTTCTTGCAATGAGCCGGCAATGCTAACCACTTCACTTGCATAAAGCATATTACAGTCCTGTCAAGAAAATAATTAATGGCTACCTCAGTTTAACATGCTTGTATTGTTATATTTAAAATGATAAAAAATAAACATTTTAATTAGATGTTTGCCTGAATGTTTCCTCTAAGCTAAATCCTATCATAGTGGAGCAACGTGTAGAAAATAATGCGGAAAAGCGATCATGCATATTTCAACCAACTTTAAATAAAACAAATACAAAGTGAGCTGCAAAACAATCTTCCAGACAAAACAGAGTTGCTTTTCAGTTATCCTCAATTTGAATGAGTGTTTTTGGCATCTGTAAATCTTTTTCTAATATGTTGACATTATTCATCATTTACTGCCTTGTTACCATCTTGGGCCCAAATTGACAGTTGTCTTCCACAATGAAGCTGAAGATACATTTTGTGGATTACACTTTGACTGTTGTTTGGCTTCAGCTTTGTGTTCACACAGATCACTAAGTGTCACCCTGATGTACGGTATGTACATCAAGTGTCACCTTTTGAAATAGTTGGAACAGCAGTGCATCAATAGGAAGATCATTCACAGTTTGAAACAATAAAATATCTACCCTAACATATTTTCAACAACATCCAACACAAAGTCAGGTTTGAACACCCACTGCTTAAACTTGATTTCTGACCCACTGAGTCAATCTCCAGAGGTATGGGTCACCAAGCTATATATTGTTTTTTGACAGTGTCTCTGTAATGTACAGATTGTGGGTCATATTGCTCAACCTCAACCGCAGGTCTGTTCTCACACATTGTTCTATGCACACATTAAGGATCAACCTGGAGAGGGAACTGCCACTGGAACAGAGAAGAGCTGTTACAGGAACCAGGTTGTACAAATAGGCAGCGAGTGACATGTTATGTGTTGCCACACTGGTGTAATGGTTGTATTACGACCTTAGAACCGAATGTGGCTCCAGAGAGACTGTAACATAGCAGATGCCACAACAAACTGCAGTGCTGAAAACAAGATTTAATGTTGTGCAATATTACTCACAAAACTACAGAAAAGTAAGGGAAGTCAGGGAGTCCTTAAAAAAAAAGAAACAAAAGAAAGACAAGACCACAAACCATGGCTTTTGGAATGTATTCCTTAAATCTAACAGCAACCAAAAGAAAACCTGAAAACAGGAGCGGGGTAACTCTGAACCCCAGAATAATTAACTAAACAGAACCAGTAAAACAGCTCTGAGGAGAGATGAAACACACACCTGGTGCTGGTGTGTTTTCAGCTTTTAGATCTTCTACACCAAAGCTAATCAACCTGCAATAACATGCAGATCTTTAGCTCCCTTGTGGCTTTGTCAAAACATGTAAAAATGACTTCTTATTTTTCTATTGTGAACTCATATCCAGTTGTAAAAATGAGAAGCCAATACACCAAATACAAAGTTTAAGAGTGTTGACTAAAATGAGAATCATAAACCCCCATAATGCTACAATAAACTACACTACAGCCCAGTTATCAGCCAAACTAGCTATATTTTAGTTTGTTTCAAAGTGGGCTATACTATTACCATAGTCTAATACTAAAAAAAAAAAAAAAAAAAAAAGAGCTGCATTATTCTATCCCAAATAAATAAACATTTAATACATTTATTTACAGTCCTAACTTGACTTACAAGTTTTATTTGTTCCATGACTGAGTTCCTAACTCAATTTGCTCGTAAATGCCATTAATCTGCTCCAGCCCCATTCGTCAAAATACATCAAGATAATGTCTAGCATATCCAAAACTTATTTCTAACATATGAGTGACATGTTTTGAAGCTATGTAAAACTTATATCGAACTTATCTCCAACACATATTGATGTTTGTAGATGTATTTGACATGTTCCTCTTTTCACCCCTTCCAGTAAAGCATTTCAGCACCTCCACTCTGGACAGCTCCTGGACTTTGTTGTGCATACCTGTATTCCATATACCTAATATCACCATAATCTTCAACTTTAGCCTATAAAAACCCAGTGTGACTTTTGTGGCTGTTCCCAAATGAATTTTTCTCTCTCTTTAACCTTTCTTAAGTGATTTATCACCAATAATTGTAAAATTATCCTCTGTATTTTGCAAAATTTTCAGTAAAAATCAAGTTTTTTCACATTTAATTCACTGATCATGTAAATGTTCATAAAAGCTCAGATTAAAGTTGAAAGTTATTATATCCAAAACAGAGAAGACTTAAAAAAAAAACAGAATTTTTCAGCAAAGATATCAATAATTGACAATGTCTCTATCCACTGTCACTTATTAAACTCCATGGGTTTTACTTGTGAATCTATGTTGTAGAAGATGACAGTGTTTTCACGTTCACTACAGAGCCTCTCTGATGACCATGAAAAGATACCCAACTGTATTTTACACCAATTATTTACATGGATTGATAGGATTAGAGGATCAACAGTTCTTAAACAGTTAGATTAGTGGATACTTTTGGTCGATGGAGGATGTTTGGGTCTGTATGGGTTAGAATTACATTTAAAAAACAAACTCAAAATAAATACATTTAAGTTACTTTTTTATTTAATTTAAATACTCATTATGGATTTTCCAAAGCCACAAGGAGCCGCCGCAGAGAGATGAAAGAGCCACATGTGGTTCTGGAGCTGCCCGGTAGGATATATAAAAATGGAGTTGACAGGAGGAACCTGCCAGTTCTCCAGATACCGTGGTGAGCAGAGACATGGAGGATCTGGCACCAGGATACCTACTAACGTCCTCCAACATTAGTCTTTTTATTGGCTACGACAACTAACAGTGGCGTATCTGAAGCTCTCTCGTAACTCAGATTTTGGCTCGCAACTCAAAGCAAAAAATCAGCTGACCAACAGCTCATGACTCATAAGTTGGTGCACTCATAAGTCAGGGCACCACTGTACTTCACTTTTCAAGAGTTGGCCGAGTTTCAAGTGACAAACCGACTCGAGTCTGAGGCACTTCGGGGTTTTTCTTTAATATTTTATTTTCAATAATTTTGAGCAGCAGCTTGCATCTTCCGAGCATCTAGCATTCATCCACCGACTCCAACAACCCCCCAAATGACCACTGTGAGGCTTTTATAGCTATTGCTGCCTCCAGTGGCACGAACACATTCCATTTACACAGGGGGAACCATTCACACACAACATCTATAAAACACAGTGAACTATACATCACCAACCCCATACCCAATCTATAGACACCGCTATATACAAACACAACATACTATACAACAATAACACATCAGACCCAAATATATGCCAAAATATTTACATAACCCATGACCTAACACCCCTACTGAAATTCACCTCTGTGTGAATCATCCGAGTGGAACTATAATTAGTCCATCAGACCTCGGGGGACCGTTTGACCGACAGACTACTCCACCTGGAACCCAACACAGGTAAGTTTATGTCTGTGTTCCTTGTTTTTATATTAATCCTCTGTCAGTATATCACACTTACCCCGTTATATTAACTTTTCAATAGATGCCTGGCTACTTCCCTCAGTTCTGCGACCATGCCGAAGACCCAGCTCCCCCCCGGCTGGAAACAACCCCCTACACCGACGTATACTGACAGACACCTTATATCTTTTTACACAATTAATAAATTTTATTTTCACTAAAATATGTGTTATTTCTTCCCTTTATATACAATAATCCCCTGTATATTCTAATATGCATCCGCTGTTTATCCTCTGACTGTAACGGCGGCCCGTCATTACGTCACTGATGCAGAAGTCTGCATTGGGGTACAGCTTAGAATCAAGATATTTCCACCCATCTATGAAGAACTGAATAATCACAGATAATTACCACAGAGAAGACATGTTGGGGTCAAATACACAACTGACTGCTCATTTAGACCTGTCAGTAATGTTGATTTGAGCTAATTAATACTAAACTGACTGTTGTAGCTACACATTCTCAGTCAACGCATATACTGTAGGATATTCCTAGATTTTGATTTATTTTTTTGGACGTGCAGTAGCCATTGTATTTTGTCTTGGCAACAACTTGATTGGTGAAAATGATCAGGGGTGTGGCAATAATAAGTAAGACAGACAGAAAACACCTAAGTAAACATAGCACGAAATGAGAAATGTGTCCATTTAGGTGGTGGTAGCTGCGCTGAGTTTATTTGTTCTCTCTGCAGGGCACAGGTTTCCTCTGGATCCTCCAGTTTCCCCCCATCATTATAAACAGGTACATACAGGTACTGAAGTGTGCTATGCACCGATACTAATGCTAAGTACTGTGTGGGGTATCAGGATAAATTGCAGAGACCGAATATCAGGGATAATAAAGCAAGTTATGCTTTCAGTCTTTCACGAGTCCACAAGTGTTTGGTGTTTCACCATTACCATAACCACCCAAAAACACCTACTTTTTCCTACTTAATGTCACCAGGCTGATGTGGTCAATTTCCAATGTCATGACCAAACAGTGGTATACAACAACTTGGACATTTAAATTGAGTAAATAGTGTTAATTTTGTTAGTGAATAATTATTGCCATGATTTGTTTGTTTACTTGTTTGTTTTTTTTGCCAAATGAATGAAATCTGACTTATTGTGGGAAAAAACTATGGTTTAAAAAAAATAATTGACATTTTCATGAAGGAATGAAAACAGTCGCACAGTTCTATTTACCTAATTGCATGATAAAAATAAATCAATAAATAAATACATTAATTAATTGAAAAAAAAAAGAATAGCATATGGTTCATGAACCTTATTTAGTGATGGGAAGTCCAATTCTTTTTACTAAATTGATTCTTTCAGTTCGTTCATCTGTTGTGAATCAATTCCGAATTGATTCATTTGATTCACAGATGTAAAAAAAAACAAACAAAAAAAACCCAAAAACTAATCGGTGTTGGTCACAAACTGGTGGATTTTATGCTGGTGCTTAATCCACTACACCACTTGACAAGCAGAAGAGGCAATAGGTCTGACCCTTAATATCTCTCCTTCCTGTCCATCGATGAATAATGTAATTAGATAATTACAAAACTTAACATTTTCTACCTGTATATCAACATAGTACAACTTTGTCAATAGTTAATTGTATTTAGTACGCTTCTATCTATCTATCTATCTATCTATCTATCTATCTATCTAATATAGATATAGATAGACAAAATAGGCTCATTCGATAATAAAGGTTGCTGATTTTCCACACTGAACTACAGCTTGTTTTCTTATAGACTACAGAAAAATAGCACTATGAACTGTACCAAAACCACAAGCATGTTCACATCTTTAACTAATGATTATGCATGATAATTTGATTCTGAGCTCACAGGTGGGTCTAACCAGGTGTTGTGGCTACTAGCTGCTCAAAACTTGGAAGCACAAATACAATCTTTACATTCCAACAGCTGCCATATGGCTGACTGGGCAAATCTGTTTTGGATCCACAAATACATAGATATTTTCTGTGAGTGGAGATGCAAAGATGTGTGATCAAGTATGAAGAGAGGAGGCTTGTATAATAGAAACCCCTTTTTTTTTTCTTCCTGGAATCAAGAATTGTTTCCTCCCTAAATCACAGACACACACAAACACACTCGCAGAGCAGTGGGGCTCTTCACTGACCATTACTCTTGGCAATGAGTGCTGAACAGAAAGTGCTTAGTAGAAAACAACAGGATACTTCCACTCCAACTCAAACAGCATCCATCAGCCTTACAATGTGTACGTGCATTTGTGTGCACGGACAAATGGGAGTATTGTGTGCTATTTTGTGTGTATATGTTAAAGGAAAAAAGAAAGAAGGAAGAAACAGAGAGAGAGAGAGAGAGAGAGAGAGAGAGAGAGAGAGAGAGAGAGAGAGAGAGAGAGAGAGAGAGAGAG
>JAPQRP010000001.1:35514765-35542307 GCA_037367295.1 Apogon hyalosoma
CCCCCCCCCCACAAACTGCAACAAAAGTATTGATCTCATCACACTACTACTGATTCCATATGATACTCACCTTGGTATCAATATATCGATGTTTACATCAATACACCCACCCCTAGTAAATATCATTTCACGGGAGGGATTGAAACATCCAAATATCCCCTCCAGTACTCACCGCAATCATTTCCACAATTAAAAACCCTCTTTTTCCCCCTAAAATTAAGAATAAATGGTCCTCTAAATGAATTAACAGGGCAGAGGTCCATGTGATGTACAGCCATCAGTCACTCAAACTGCATTTCCATCCAGCGTGTTTTCTGTGTTCGTAGAAATGCTGAAAAAAAGAAAAACGTTGGTATGATAGAGATTGAAAAATCTGGTGTCAATATATAGAAACAAGCCAAATATGACATCTGATGGAGAAGAGCAACAATGAAGGAACACATACTGTATGAAGAGCTGCAGAAGCAAACATCAGACAAAAACACGGACAAACTGTAGAGGGGTTGAAAGCATCATTATAATCAAAAACCAAAAGCCAGAGTTTGAACAATATACCTTTTTTTTTTTTTTTACAAAATATGTATTGAGAACGATCATAATAGTAGTGGATAGAAACCTACATTATTCACAATTCATCTAGGCAATTTTCTGACAAAATGGTGACATTTGCCAATCATTTGATTGCAATTTACCTGCTGCTTCTGACAAAAGCTTTTCATGCTTCTTTTTTGGCCACAAAAGACCAAAAAGAGGGGTGTATTCAGTTCACCGCTACACGTAAATACCAGTGAACTGCTAGATGTAGTACAAACACGGCACGCTGCTGGAGACTGTTTCTCTTTACCAAATTGTAAAACTTCATTACATCAACATACAGTAAAATGTACAGTTATGCATGCATGGAAACTGCCCAGAAAAATTACACGGTTTTAAAATAAATGTTCAAAGAGCATTACTTAAGAAGAAAGTTCAGTAAGTTATGGTACAAATTCTTTGTGTGTGTATTTTATGGGCATTCTGTTTGTTAGAGGTGTTATTTATCTGTTTGATTCTGATGGATTTACTCAGAGCCCGTCTATTGTCTTTTCTGTTTGTGTTGCTCAAATTGTTCTGACGTGCACAGGGTCTTATGGTAATTTATTGTGATGACTGTGTATTTTGTATTGTTACCATGTAGACCGTAGAACCTCAGGACTAATATCTGTTGCAATGTAAAAGTTAATGAACAAGCAAACAAACTGAACCTTTACTGCTTAAATTGCTTCTAAGGTTCCAATAATAATAGATCCCATATTCCAGTAGGGAGGCCTGCATACTGTAAATCCATAATAGTTCCTGCAGATTTAGGGCCTGATTTACTAAAGGTTTGCACGTGTAAAAACGTGTGCAAAACTTGACTGCGCATGCAAAAACACGTTGATGCTTATCCACTAACTGGACGCACTGAGGGTTGCATCTCTCAAATGGGCAAAATAACTCGCACAACCCATTTAGCGTGTTTGCCTTGATAAATATACAGTTATGGGCATTTCTGCCAGAACACACATTATTGGGAGGAGTAGATGCAAATATTTATTTAGCGCTCAGAATGTGATTTACTAAACTTGAAACTGATTGTGGTGGCTGATTTTGCGTCTATATTTAGCACATCTGAAAGGCAGGCATTAACTGGCACAGCTTCACGTAAAACTGACTCCAGTTTTTACGGCGAGGAGGCGGCATAAGCACAACCAAAGGCAACGAAGAAAACCAATCTGTTCTGCTCAAGTCAACATTTAGAATGACAGAAGAAAAAAATTTGAGATGTATTCCCTACCCAGCGATGCCATTTAGAACTTCTAGAGAAGTAGGGGATGATTCCGGGCCAGTCACAAGGAGGAGTTATGCAGTTTCACTTACACTGTAGGAATGTGTATGAATGTTCGGTGGTGGTCGGAGGGGCCGTTTGGTGTGAACTGGCAGCCACGCTTCCATCAGCCAGCCCCAGGGCAGCTGTGCTTACAAACATAGTTTACCACCACCAGAATGTGAATGTAAGAGCAAATGAATACTGGATCAATAATGTATAGTGCTCTGGGAAAAGCACGATAAAAATCAAATCCATTGTTATTATTATTATTATTATTATTATTATTATTATCATTATCATTATTATTATTATTATTATTATTATTATTACTATTATTATTATTATTATTATTACCGTCTATGACAAAACTCCTCGCAACGTTACATTGCCTTGCATCTGATCATTCCAGCACCATTGCCATTAGTGCTGGCATATCCCAGAGCCAGTTTTCCAGCGCACTGTCTCCATGATAACAACCAGTAGCACATGCAAAATCCTCATTTAAATAGGGTGGTCTCCAAGACTTTGCACCTGTTGCCATTTGTGCAGGCAATTTTAGTCAGTCACCTGTGACACGCAAATCAATAGCACGCGCATTTTTGGTCCGAGCAAGGAAATTTTCGGCCGTTATTTGCGATCTTAGTAAATCAGGCTCTTAGTGTCTGTGCAGGCTAACCACAGTGCAGACATAGAGACTAAGGGTGGCAACTTTATAGTCATGGATGAAAGTATTGGCACTCCTGGGATTTTTCCCAGAAAATACACCATTTCTTCTAGAAATTATTGCTACAAATGTCTTTGGTATTTACATGTCTAATTCCTTTATGTGCACTTGAACAACACAAAAAAAAACTGACGAAAAAGCCAAATTTTACATAATTTTACACAAAACTAAAAAAAATGGCCAGACAAAATTGATGGCACCCTCAATGTAATATTTGGTTGCACACCGTTCGAAAAGAATAACTAAAATCAATCTCTTCCTAGAAGCAAGAACACGTTTCTTACACCTCTCAACTGCAGTTCTTGATCATTCTTCTTTTGCAAACTGCTCTAGGTCTCTCAGATTTGAAGGGTGTCTTCTTGCAACAGCAATTTTGAGATCTCTCCACAGCTGTTCAGTAGCAGTAGTTTAGATCTGGACTCATTGCTGGCCAATTCAGAACTCTCCAGCGCTTAGTCTTCAATCATTTCTTGGTGCTTTTTGAGGTATGTTTTGGGTCGTTGTCCTGCTGGGACACCCATGACTGCTGATGCAGACCCAGTTTTCTGACACTAGGCCCTACATTGTGACCCAAAATCTTCTGATAATCTCCAGATTCCATGATTCCTTGAACAGTCAATGTACTCAACGCCAGAAGCAGCAAAACAACCCCAAAACATATTTGAACCGCTACCATGGTTGACTGTGGGTACTGTGTTCTTTTCTTTGTAGGCCTCATTCCTTTTTCTGTAGACAGTAGAATGACGTACTTTGGAAAAAAGCTCTACCTTAGTCTCATCTGTCCACAAAACATTCTCCCAGAAGAACTGACGCTTGCTCAGATACATTTTTGCAAACTCCAGTCTGGCTTTTTTGTGTCAAGGTGTCAGCAGTGGAGTTCTTCTTGGTCTCATGCCATACCGCTTCATCTTGTTTAAATGACGACGTATGGTCCGAGCTGATAGCTTTGGACCCTGAGCCTGCTGGACAGCCTGAATTTGTGGGAAAGTTGACTGAGACTGTTTATCCATCATCCCAACTATCCCGTGTTGCATTCTTTCATTAATTTCACTCTTCCATCCTCATCCAGAGAGATTAGCCACAGTTCTATGGGTTTTAAACTTCTTGATTATATTACAGACAGTGGACAAAAGGACTTCAAGATCTCTGGAGATGATCTTGTAACCTTCTCCCCAATTTTGCTATTCAAGTCCTCAGATAATTCTGGGCTCTTCTTTCTCTTCTCCATGCTTGGTGTGACGTACACAGGTTCACAACACAAAGGTTGAGTCTCCTTTTATAGATTCTAACGTGCTTCTGGTGTGATATCTATATTGCTAACACCTGTGACTTGCCACAGAGGAGTTTAAACAGCCATCACATGCTTGAAACAAAATGCTTAACCAACAGTTTTAAAAGGGTGCCAATAATTCTGTCCGGTCCATTATTGGAGTTTTGTGTCAAATGATGTCAGTTTTGGCTTTTTTCTTCTCCTTTTTTGTGTTGTTCCAATACACACAAAGGAAATAAACATGTGTATACCAAAAACATTTGTAACTCCAATAATTTAAGGGGGAAATGTTTTTTTATCTGGAAAAATTCCAGGGGTGTCATTACTTTTGTCCATGACTGTATAACCTGTGACGTTTTATATTACGGAATAACCAATGTTTTTAAAGTCATGTCTTTGTACTATTTTAAGATATACATTAAATAAAATTACAAATGTAAAACTGTGCAGAATTCTAAAATTAGCTGGTATGCATTTTCCAAAAGTACTAATCCATTTTGACATTTTGTCTAAAGTACACTTGCAAAACAGCCAATCTGTGGCAAAATGTATGATCAACCTGAAGACATTTTCCACTTAAATTCAATTTTCTGGCCAACTTCCACAATCATCAAGCAGTTTTTTTTGTATTTCCATAGAGCTATTTGACAGGAATAGAAACAATAAATATGAAAATGCCACAGATAAAAATTGGTACATATAAAAGGTGGTGGTGACAGCGGTTCGTGAGTCACCAAGGCTTGTTGGGAGTGGTATTTCACAGTGAACTAAGCAATCTAACACAACTTATTAACGACAAATTTGAAATCAGGATGACTGATGGCTTCCACGGGGACAGAGTTTACGGAGTTTGGAACCTGACATTTCAGCTCTAAACAAGGTATCAGTCACTCACCGATTCCCCCTCTCACACAAACACAAACACAGTCTGTACACTTTCAATCTACTCGCCTCTCTCCCACTAGTCTATTTGACTGGCCATCACTGTCTCAGCTGCTCTGTGTTGCATGTTTCTTTACAGAAGTGAGTGTCTCTTTTGCTTCATGTCTGGTTTCCCACTGGACCCTCTCTGCGCTCCAATTAGGTTTGTCACTCAACTACTGTGGATGGGATTAAGGGGAAGGCAGAGCGTGTGCCCGGGAGGGAGGGGGTAGGGAGGTTGGTGGGTGGGTTGGGAGAGTGTAAGAGAGAGAGAGAGAGAGAAGGGGTGGGTGGGAGCAGCTTTTAAAAATATAGGGAGAAAACAAGAATGTGAGTCAGGGCAATAGACACAAAGAACGAGAGCAAAGGGAAAAAAGAGCAAGAAAATAATAGTGAGTGCAAGCAAAGGCTACGTATGAACAGCTGGATTTGGCCTGGAGGATGTCTGAATAATGTGGCGCCATTAAAGCAGGATTCATGAACTCACTGTCCTCTGTTCTCCTCCCCTCACTTTGCTGATATTTTTCCCCAGTTTTATCCCCTTTACTTTTAATATTCCCATAACATGCATAGCGGATGGACTTGCATATTCTGTGCAGTGGATTTACAGCTAGTCAAACCACATATGGTCAATAAGCTGTGATGTTGCCTTATACCTCAGTTATTGTAGTGTATACTAAAAATGACAAAGCGGTAAATGTTTCCTATGAAGATGTACGGTCCTGGTGGCTTCAGGCAGGCCAACGTACAGTAATACTGTATAAATATTTTATAGTTCAGGCTTTGCGTGTATATTATGTTGATGGTGTTGTTGTTACTGAGGCAGGGGAGCAATGAAAAAAGAAAAGCAGGAGGAAGGAAAATACCAGCTGTTAGATTTTTTTTTCTTCCATTTTTTTTGTGAGACCACTGGCTGTCATCTTAATGCAGAACTTTAACCTGCTCCTTATATATAGCAAAGTGTGTAGGTTTGCATATACATAAAATGAACATAACCTTCTAGTTTAGATGGATAGAATTGTTGTGGACCTTGTTGGATTGTCTTGAGTACTCTGAGAATAACTATTTTCCTGTGTTGCATAAGTTTCAATAAACTGCATCATGTATTTTGCTTTTTCCACAACAGAGAATGTCATTAACATGCAGAAGACCAACAAGTCAGAAGTAAGTTGGTTTAAAATGAAACCTTGGCACCTGGTGGAAAATAAGGTCAAGTAACATTAGACAGATACAGGCAGCGATTAGTCAAAAAAGCGGGGGGGGGGATTATTATTTTTTTTTAATCAATCATGAAAAAAGAAGCAATCAACAGGCCTAATTCTTTTTTTAAGTTAACAGTAGGCCCTATTACATGTCCAACAGTTGAACATTCATCTTTAATGCAAACTAAAAATACATGAAACATTTCATTTTCTGTGATGGCCACACCTGCGATGATGGCCTAATTAAGTTTCAGGACCATGGATAAGGGCAGATCGCATGAACATGGTAGAGGATTTCTGGAGAACATTCAACTCAGACAGTAAAACAGAACCTAAAACCTAAAGATCCAGCTGAACATGTTACACTGGTATCTGCAGGTGTATGTCCTGTACGGTTGTGCACACCTGAGCGATAGAGAGGTACGTTGCAGTACTTATGAACTTCCACCACCAGCTCTTGTGTATTATTTCTCCATTTTATTCATCTCCCCCCAGCCCCCCGTCTTATGATTTATTGATCTGTGGATCTGTGCGTAACACTGAATTCAGGTCTGCAGGCTGCTCATATATACAGAGAGAGACAGCTAAGGTATACAATGTATTTATTTGCACGAGGACGTTCGCAAATTCTAAAACTGCCGACAGTTTGGATCAGGTGAGTTCAGTGCCACCAGTGCAGGCAGGCGGGCGGGCAGGCAGATAGATAGATAGATAGATAGTGCTATGGAGACAGACCAAGCATCTTCAGGGTTTCAGGTGAATATTATAAAATACTAATACGACACTGAACAAGTCTCAACCCACCTTCATTCGGTCTGCATTTGTGGGTTGGACACTGAGGTGGCGTCGATATAAACGTATCTAGGTGTGCATCTTGAAAAATAAGATGAACCTGAGAAGAACACAATACACTGGATAACCCTGTCCTAACCCATGTTCCACTTAGCCCATTCTCCCCTGGATCAGGGTGTTGGTTATGGATTACACTCTTTGATTTTCCAAGTGCATTAAACACAGTCTAACCCTCCATACTCTGAGACAAGCTACCAGGGAAAGATCCCTCTACTGTTTCCTGGATCACAGATTACCTGACAGGAAGGCCATGATTTTTGTAAGGCTGGAGAACTGTGTCTCTGCAACAGTAATAAGCAGCACTGGGGCTCCACAGGGAGCTGTTTTGGCTCCCTTCCCATTGACATTGTACACAGTGGATTTAAAGTACAACTCTGAGTCCTGCCACATCCAAAAAATATTCTGATGACGCTGCTATTGTGGTGTGTATCAGGAACGGACAGGAAGGTGAGTACAGGGACCTGACCAAAGCCTCCAAGAGACCAAAGATTTGTTGATAGATTTCCAAATTGCTAACCCCCTCCTCAGTCAGTCAGTATTAGCAGGGTGGATACTGAGGAGCAAGTTCAGTGTTTGGCGAGAGGCTGGACTCACTGGAGACTCGAGTGGAGAGATGGACTGATCACATTCTAACCAACCAGAGAAGCAGCTGCAGTGGATTAAGTGAATGTGTCTTACAGATAGTGTTGTGCAAGTTACTTCCGGATTGTAATTCATTACAGATTACTCTTTGTTACTGTTATTTAAAAGTAATTCCTTACCTTACAATGTTACTGTCTCAGAATTGTAATGTGTTACTCCTGTAATACTTGTGAGTTATATACAGGCTCTCATCATGAATGGCAGTAGAACCCCCCCACACCCCCCATACAAGAAATAAGAGAGCCTTGGGATGTACGTATAAACTTGAGCCCCAAAGTACACGTGGACGGATAGCTCAGTAATGCCGTATTTCCACTATGTGGAACTGGCTTGACTTGACTCGGCTTGACTTGGATACCAGGTACTATTCCTGGAGACCGTTTCCATTACAGGATACTACCGACTTTAGAGTACCTGGACGTCATAGCGGTGCGTTACTTCTCTGTCGTCTGCTCAGAGAGTTGCTGATAAACTCATTCATTGCGTGTTGTCTTGTCAAGCTCATGCTGAAATTTCACACCAGCCACCAAAGACTGAGTCGACCGACCATGGTGTAGTTTTGCGGGCTGTCATCACGTGGATTAACCTACTGCTATATTTACTGTCAACTTCCACATCTTTATTTTGTAAAATGGTGGGTCGCAGAGACAACTCTCTGGCCAATCAGTGGTCTGCAGTGTTTATGCATCACGTTTTAGTATCTGTTCCCCAGTCTGGGAACCTTGGTGGAGGTGATACTAAAAAAGTAGTACCGGGTACCAGATTCCAGGTCCTTTTTCATAATAGAAATACAAAAAGGCTGGGTCGAGTCAAGCTGGTACCACGTAGTGGAAACGCAGTGTAAGTAACACCACAGTCTACGATGTTTGAATCCCAGCAGGAACGCTTGCATTATTTTCAAGATTTTACATATTCAAACAGGGGAACATGGCACAAAGGAAGCAAGTAGATAAAGATTTCTAACAAATCATAGAAATGTTAGCTTACCTTGTCATTGCTGATCACAGGGATCACATACTAACTAGGTTCTTGGAAGCAGGGTTAGGGTTAGTAATGAGCATGTTATCTTTGAGTCTTTCTGAATGTAGGGCTCTGTAACACAAGGGTGTAGCTTTAGATTATTTAATGCTATTTGTGAAGTTAATTTATAGGGCACTAATGACCTCTTTGGACCTCTATTATTGTTCACTGTTTAATCTTTTTCAGTTCTTTAACTGGATCTAAGGCATATTTTTAAAGCCTTTCACCTTCCATACCTCTCATGAAAGCTGAACTTGTAAAGGTCTGTCTGTTGGTTGACACATATACTTTTAACTTCAACTGTGGCAAGAGTTACCTGCTGGTTCCCTGAAGATATGTTTAATTGGCTGGAGACCATTGTGAGCATTTTACACCTGACTCAGCAGCTGAACTTTCAAAGACCCCCTCACCTGACCATGGTGGCAGTTGGTTTATGTATTCTCCATTCGTAGATTATTTGCCTCACAGTAGAATGGCTGATTTGTAGTTATTTGCAGATTGTATTACAGCCTTTCTCAGACTCATATGCATCTATAACCTTCTTCTTGAAGGCCTAAGAGAGCCGTTTTGAGCTTGACATGGTTATACCACCCACTCCAGAGAAAGCGAACTTAATGGCTGAGGATTTTAAATGGCAGAATCCTCAAAAACCCTCTAACGATCTTCAGTACTCTGCACATGTACAGGTGCATTTCATTTTCATTTTAGGCATTGTAAGTAATGTTAAACATAAGGATGTTCTACCTTTTTCCGCCAAAGTAAATTTCAGTTTATTAAATTGGAATTTACCAGCAAATTTTAAAAAGCATATTGGTTCAATATATTTATATTATTTCCTCCATGTATTGATATTGTTCAAATTAAATTTGAAAGCCTAGACATTTACATATAGTGAAGAACACAAAGATTTAAAGGGGGTGTGTAAACGTTTCCATATAACTGTATATTACACACAATACATTAACAAATCTTAATAAATCAAATCAAGTACATGAAGTTCCAATTAGCACAACTACAACCACGTAGATAAGCTCAGCTGCTGTAAATTTAATTTGCCAAACACAATTCAAATTAATTGTTGACTAACATTTATGACAGAAATACTCATAATGCATAGGCTAGCGTGACCATAGTTTGATTTCCACAAAATAGGACACTCAGCTCCACCTCAAGATACTTGATCACATCCTATGTAAGTACCATAGTATTCTGTGCAAAGCACCTATAACACCAGAGAAAATATTTCAGTGAAACAGGCTGCTTGGAATTGTTTTATTATTCTAGCTGTAGAAGTGCCATAAAAGCTGCTGTGTGTATGTACTTGTGTTCTTTTTTTCAGGACTACTTCTACTTTCAAGGTCTGGCAAGATCAGGTTTTGCTTTACTGTGTGTTTTAGGTGGAATAACAGACAAAAACAAAAACAGGAAAAAAAACCTGAATTTAATTTTTATAGGTTTCCCTTATATCACTGGAAAGCGCAAAGTATTTTCTTCCAGGGGGATTTAGACCTTTTCTGATTAAACGAGCAGTGAGGCACATTAAAATTGCGCTTGTGCCTTTACATTCACATTTAAAGAGTGTTTCCTATGAAAAACAATGAAAACTGGACATTGTCACTAATTTACTAAAAACTCCCTGGACACTCCTGACAGGATGTGACAAGAGGACATGTCCAGGCAAAAGAGGACGTTTGGTTCCCCTAACATAGGCCCTACCTGAAGAAAGGGTAAGACTCTCTGATCTTGGTTTGGTGTCTCTGTGGTATTTCAAACTCCTGGGCTCTTCAAAGACACTCAGCACCGCGTCGCATAGAAACATGACGTCACCCCCCCACCACCATTTGATCAGACAGTCCAGGATGCACAGCTAATGAAAACGAGAGGCTCAAATCACAGAACAAATTTTTAGTGACTTGGCGTTCTCTACCAGGATATAGATGAAAACGTGAACTGGATTTACCCAAAGTATTGTTGACTATTTTCTAAGTGGAATGTTTGTTTTTGTTGTTGTTGTTTCAATGTTTTGTTTTGTTTTTTTTTTTTTTTTTGGGGGGGGCGGTATCAGGAGTGTAGTGTGAGCGCGTGTGTAAGCAATCAGTTGTGTGAGTCTCATGCTCAGTGCGTGAGAGTTGGCAACTCTGCTTAAGGTGTCATGGTCTTGCAGGTTTTTTTTTGTCTTTTTTTTTTTTTTCGGCAGTTAAATTATGGGTGAAAAGTGTGTTGTAACGCAAGTGCTATTGAACATGTACTGAGTGAAATATTACTGAAAATTGATTAGTTATGCCTCACGCTACAGCGTAACAGCAAAAAGTAATCCATAACTGTAATGCATTACTTTTGTAACTAGTTACTCCCAACGCAGCTTACAGAGGATACCCTGATGGCTAATTGAGAAATGAATACTTGTTTAAGGTCTTTTCT
The DNA here is from genome assembly GCA_037367295.1 of Apogon hyalosoma. Taxonomy (NCBI): domain Eukaryota; kingdom Metazoa; phylum Chordata; class Actinopteri; order Kurtiformes; family Apogonidae; genus Apogon; species Apogon hyalosoma. The sequence goes on from JAPQRP010000001.1 coordinate 35,525,667, forward strand.
TGGTGTTTGAGATCATGCATATTCCTTTGTATGTGTAAACGTCATGTAATTATAGTGATAGAGGTGTAATGGTGTTATTTAGCATGCCTCACAGGGTGAGGTGGTGAGGGACGGAGGTGCTCCATCACACAAGGATTATGATATTCTTAGACAATGTTTTGAACTTTTTCAACACCTTTTCTTCAACATATGAAAGCAACCACCTAAAGCAGGGGTGTTAAACTCATCAGAGGCCACATTCAGCCCAGTTTGGTCTCAAGTGGGCCAGATCAGTAAAACAATAACATAATAGTCTATGAATGAAATATTAACAAAACTATTTACATTTACAAACTATCAAAACCAAGAAGATCGGACCTGAAACCTGAAAAAAAATATATTTCTGAGGAAAAAATAAGCGCAATTTTAAAAATATTATGCCTTATAATTTATACATGTGCATGGACACAAAACATTTAGTAATAGGCATAATATTGTTAAAATTGCATTTAATTTTCTTTAGACATTTCAGACTGTTCATATTTGTTCAGGGTATTGACGTTTAATTGTTAATGCATAGTTTGTTAATGTAAGAATTTTTGTGTTGTAATGCAATTTTTTTGCACTAAAAGACTATTTTTTTTAATAATTCATCGACATAATGTAACTTTTTTGAACTAAAAAACATCACTGACTGTTAATATCTTTAGTGTAATTTTTACACTCTGCAAATTAAAAAAGGAACCCTTGGTGGGCCGGTTTTGGCCCTCGGACCACATGTTTGACACCCCTGACCTATAGGATAGCAGGGGATGCTAAAGGATTTGCTGATCACTTATTAATGAACAGCTGGAACTCCAAATGAAGAAATGCAAACAAAAACCAGTGTGATCATATGGATCATTATGGCCAGTAACACAAAACGTGATTAAGGGTTTAGTGATGCAACTTCTAGTTCAGCTCAGGATTTCTGAGATCACAAAAGTGGTTTCATTCTTACCAGGATGAATCTCCATGGTAACTCACACTGCAAACACAACCTACTCCAGAGCAGGTTGTGTTCGTGATAGCAAATCAAAATGCATAAAAAGCATCGCCCACTGACCAATCTATTCTCCCAACAGATCCCTAGGGACCTTTGTGCATGGGTAAAAGAAAGAAAGGCAAAGAGGGAAAAAATGGTCTTGGGCAAATAGTAAACTGGCAAGGAAAATTAGAATTACATGCTGTCAAAACACTTTCACTTTCCTTTATGTAGCAGTTTAATACTATATTATCATAAAACAGAGATCGATTAATCCATAAAGACCCCGTGCTACTTCTGTGACAGTTCCAAATGAATTTTTCTCTATTTTTAACCTTTCTTAAGTGATGTATCACCATTTAATGTAATATTATCCTCTGTATTTTGTTAAGTTTAAGTTTTAAGTGAAAAACGTATTTTCCTAGATTTAATTCATTGATCATGTTGATGTTCATTAAAGCTCAATTAAAGTTGGGGGTTATTAAATCAAAAACAGAAAAAAACTGAAGAAAAAGTGACTTTTTGCGCAAAATATACGATTAAGTGAACATAAACCAAATATCTCCATCCACTGTGATATATCAAACTCCGTGGGTTTTACTGGTGAATCAACATTGTAGTAGATGATGATGTTTCCAGCCTCTGAATGTCCAAATGGGTCATATTTGATTACATGAAAAGATGACAAGCTGCATTTTACACCAATTATTTTAATGTAATTATAAGGTAAGTGGATCAGCAGTTATTTAATATTTTATATCAGTAAATTTTTGCCCTGTGAGGCAATCTTCTTGGGATATAGGGCTCTACAAATTAAATTGAAATTGAGTTGAATTTTGGTCGCCAGTGGATGTTTGGGTCTTTATGGGTTAAAACACAAGAACTTATTTGACACTAAACCTACCAGTTTGAACTCTTTTTGTTTGTTCTTTGCTTCTATCTAGACTGTTTAACACTACTAGGGTTAAGCTGAAAGAATAAGGCTAAAATTGTCTTAGACATCCTAAAAATGCAACTGTCATGGTTCGCTCCAGCGTGGCCGCGGACCCCTCCCTCAGCAATCAAACTCATCATCTCATCCACCTGTTGTGGGCTGCACAGCCACAGCTCCTTAGCATTGGGAGCTGCATACAGTTTGTTCCTGCGGCTGTGCAGCACTGGATCATTGGACCTCATGACCTCACAATAACCCAGACTTCATCACCATCCTTTCTCACCAGACTCTGACTGCTGCCATGAGGTTTTTCTGTTTGTTCCCCTTTGTTTGTTGTTCTATTAATAAATCCATTTCTCCCTTCAGCAGCATGCATTTGAGTCCTATCATTCACACCGCACGACACTAAGCACCTCATTAACTTAACCTTTGTATTAATCTTGGGGTCAGTTTGACCCCATTCAATGTTTATTTTTCAAAAAAGTTGACTTTTTTTGGCTTCATATTTCATGACTTTTTTTTTTTTTAATTTGATACAGGCAACTGATTAAGCGTAAAATTATCAGGATGTTTTTTCAATGTGCTGAACACATATTGCAGGCGTTGGTAATCCTTTGGGGTCAATTTGACCCCAGGCTGTTTTAGCTGTGTAAATCGTGTCTGTCTGAGTGTGTGACCTAACATCCCCACACCTGCAGGTGCAGAGTTGATACTTTTGAGTTGATATATAACAGGAAGATGGGGAAAACAACTATTCCCACCAGATCTTTAATACTTCTCGTGGTGTGAGCACGTGGGAAACAACTTGACTTGTGAACTACTGCCAAAATGAGGAAGCCAATGTAGGCTTGTGAGTCGATCACATCCAAGTCTTTCCAACTACACATGCCTCCCCTTTAAAATGATCATTTCAAGTACATTATTTTCAATTGATGGTTATATGAAGAGCTCGAATAATGACTTTATGTCTTCAACATGGCTGACTGTGTGTCTGGTGGACACACTCTTAGCAGTGGATAACACAAGAGGAGAGGTGAGTAAGACTTTATAGTGACAATAACCACAAATGTTTTACCAAGAAAAATAGATAAAAATATGTTTATGAGAGGAAAGGAGAGAGGGAGGGTGTCACCAACATCAATCAATATGGTTCATTCAGTGAGAGTCATGAATGTACACCCCAAATAGGGGAATTTCACACAAACGGTCTGAAACTATTGAGTTTCTGTACCGCTTCTTCTGGTTTACCTGTCAACAATGGCTGAGGCCACATCAAAGTGTCACTGCTGTGTGCCCTGATGTACATCGAATAAACAAAGGTAGCTATATTTAAGTTTTCATGGTTTTCCTTCAGATTTAGTTGAGAAGAAGAAATGAGTCATTGCAATTCATTGAGATGAGGGGCTGAACTTCAGAATCCAATCAGGAGGTACGTTCATGTGTAGCCAACATTTCTGGGAAGAGGATTACCAGGGAAACATCAGTGGTATTGTGAAGGGAATCAAGAAGTTAAAAGTGGGTAAAACACCAGAGTTGTGCACCAGGTTGGTGCAAAAACATGTGGGGATGGGAAAAAAAAAAAAAATTTTCTCAGGTATGGGCACGGCTAAAATTAAACGAAATGCAGGTGGGTAGTGGGTAAGGACTTGTAAAAAATAAAAGAAGCTTCATGGATGAAATTAATTTGCAGGACATTTAATGATGATGATCATCTAATTTCATCATGGTTGATCCACAGCTGGTTTGTTTGATTGTGAAGAGAGCTTCACCTCTGTTTACATCTGCCCACAGATGCCATTAAGCAGCACATATTAGATTTATTGATGGCGTGTGTTTTAGCCAAAAATAAAGCCCTTAAAAATGACTTACTGTGTCGACAATGTCTTTATTTGCGGGTTGGGTCAGGATGTGGGTCTAATGTATGCGGGTACGGGCAAGTGCGGATTGGACATGAAAAAAATGCGGGTAGAGGGTCAGGTTGCGATACTCAGCTTTGCGGGTATGGGGGGGTGTGGGTTTGGAAAAGTGGACCCGTGCAGGACTCCAGTTACCCTTGTTTATTTGATGTACATCGGGGCATACAGCAGTGACACTTCAAACCGTTTGCAGGTCATGTGTGAAATTCCCCTATTTGAAAAGATTTGGATGAAAGATTTTCAAGATACATTAACTCTAAAACTGAATGTTTGACCTAATGGTGGCGCTACAGGAAAGGTCAAATAATCACCAAAACCAATAGGGTTCATACTCTTGTGGTCATTAATGTTGTCAGTAAATTTGAAAACATTTGTATGACAACTTTTCATTAGATACATTAGTTCTTATTTAAAAGTTTGGCCTCATGGTGGCACTAGAGAGCAGGTCAACTCACTGATAGGCTTCATTATCAAGGTATTATTTATGTATTCAACAACTAAACAAACTGCCTGACTCTCAAACTTGGTCAACAATTTTATGTAAATCATTTTCTGGAGGCAAATATCCCTGGGGTCAGATTGACCCGAAGGGTAAAATGTGTTAGTAATATTTAAGGATAATAGGAGGGTTTAAACAGAACAGTCTCCACAAATAGCTTGTTAGATGTATTCATGCCATAATGATGTGGTATTGATCAGAATCTAAACTTCACACAATGGGCACTTTGCTGTCAGCTTTCTTTCTTTCTCTGGCTGCAGTAGCTGTGGTGCTTTTAATATCCATTATATTTAGAAACTTTCACTTCTTATTTAAGAAACGTGGTTGATTAAAACCTATCCATGTTTGTTATTGGTCATCTGGTGCCAACACCAGACCCTTAACCCATAAAGACCCAGAGCTACTTTTGTGTCAGTCCCCAAATAATTTTTTCTCTCTATTGTAACCTTTCTCAGGTGATTTACCACCATGTTTGTAAAAGCTCAGAGTAAATTCAAAGGTTATTATATGAAAACAATTAAAACTGAGGAAAAAAGTGTATTTTTCGGCAAAATATATCATGAAAACTATACTGTACAACATGGCATTTTTACACTTTTCTTTTGTAATCTTTAAATGCTCCTAATAAACATGTGACAAACTAAAATGTAAAAGAAATCCACCAGGTTTTGAAACTCAAAAATGTTTAATTCTCATATTTTTCTAATAAAAGTCTGACCAATCATTTTATTCGGTCCGAATAAAATAATAATATAATTGGCCGAGCCTGGCTGAGCCTCCTGTCAGTCATCCGTTACCCAGTCCCACATCAGATACCGGTACTTCTGAATCTGACGTTTCACTCGCTGCTCCTCCTGTCACTGACTGCAGTCTGCTGTCTAGGGCTGTGAATGGATAGGACTCAAATACAGGGGGAAGGGAAAAAATGGATTTATTAACAGAAACAACAAAGGGGAACAAACAGAAAAACCCGATTGCAGCAGTCAGAGTCCGATGAACGAAGGATGGAGATAAAAGTCCGGGAGTCAGGCGTACTTGACTCTGCAGACAGGTCTGCACAAAGCTCAATTTTTCCGTGTACTTCGTGTACATGTACATGGTGCCACAAAATGTAGGATGATAAATGTATCGACTAAGAAACCTCAAATGTCTACACTCAGTACGGCACGGCCCGCCCAGGTGATGAGGTGCAGTGAAGACAGTGATCCTTCGCTGCACAGACCAGACCCTTAAATACAGGGTCTCCTAATGATAAAGGAGCCACAGCAGGCGGATGATGTTGTGCCTGATTGCTGAGGGAGGGGCCTGCAGCCACGCCGGAGCAGACCACACCTCCACATGCGTCAGGTAAGAGGAGAGCGTCAGAGCTTAGGCAGGGGGAAGCGGGCGGGGCTTTGGAGGGAGGCGAACTGAAGATAAACCAAGTGTCTCCATCCACTGTCACTGATCAAACTCCATGGGTTTTACTGGTGAATTAATAATGTAGAAGATGATAGTGTTTCCATTTTCTCTACGGAGCCTCTGAACGTCCAAATTGGTCATATCTGATGACCATAAAAAGACGACAAACTGCACTTTCCACCAATTGAACAGTTGTCACCAGTAGAGGGTTTTAGTCACCGGTGGTTGTTTGGGTCTTTATGGGTTAATCTGAACATACAACTAGAGTCAGCAGTCCTGGGTTCACAAAGCATGACAACGGCACTAAGCACAACTTCTGATATTACAGTATGAGTAGTTGGGCAACAGAGAGAAATTTCGGGTGTGTTGAATTTGGATCATGATGAGTAAGTCACACGACTGATGCAAACTGAGACGAAGACCTGGAAGGTAAGAAAAGTGCAAGAGCGAATGACTGCGACCAGCACGGGCCAATACATTTCTTGGTTCTTGTATAATCGTTCAAATGTAATGTGATAAAATAAATACAAGGTAAAAGTAGTTTGACACTGAAGGAATTAAAAAAAAACATGTCTTACCACTAACTCTAAAAAGAGATGACCACTTGTTACTAAAGGGTGGGGAGTGGAGAGGTGGAATTACTTAAAAAAAAAAAAGATAATAATAATAACACTGGCGCCAAAAAGTATTTTCCCCCATATACTACTTCTTCATCTTTCTTTCTTTTTTTTTTTCCCCTCACCCACCCAGACTGCTCTACCTTAAATTAAGGAAAAGTTCAACAAGGCAAGGCTGTGCAATAATTTGAAACTTTAAGAAATATTGAGGCATGACCCATTTACTGCGGCGAGGCAGTCTGCAGTGGTGACTTCAAACATTGTTGTATTTTTATTTGAGTTTGCTCTGTGGTCTGCTTCATTGCCTGCAACCTGTTTCTGGGACAATGATTTACAAATCTCCCCTGAGACCGGCACGAGGAGCCAAGACTAAACAGACTTTTTGTAATATTTGATCTTTAGATGTTTGATATGGAGGTGAACGGGCCACAGATTGTTGTTGCTGTTTGAAATCTTTCAATCAAACACACACACACAAAAAGCCAAAAGCAGCAGGTATAATATCAAACACTGGTGTTTTAATTTATGTTATGACGGGTTTCTGTGAGGACATAAATCCTATCCAGGTTTTGATATCAAATGCATATTTCCATGTATCATCTCTGCTATGAATCCTGTTTGATGGAGTGACCGTGTCAGGCAGACGGCCGCTTCAGTTTCTCAGATGTGGTGGGAAAAAAAAAAAGGAATGAGCAATTATCACAGGTGATTAAAAAAACAATACCTTTTTAACTTTAAAGCCAGTGAAAACCTGTTTTTCCCTTCAATTATCCTCATACACAACAACCCCAAACCAGAAAAGGTTGAAACAGTATTTTCAATCAAAATGTAAACTTGTGTTCTAATTGTATTACACTCAACACAGTACAACAGAACAGTATTTGATGCTGCACCTCATGCGATTTGATGTTTTTTTCTCAGAATAAAACCCTCTTTCAATCTTCACTGCTTGCAACAAGTTCCAGAAAAAGTCCAAACAGTGAAGTGTTTACCATGTTGTTATGTTGCAATTTCTTTTCACATTCAAAAGAATTTGAGGGACTGAAGACTCCAAGTGATGAAATGTTTCAGGTTCTTTTCGTCTCATTCTTCCCACAAACAAGTGTTCAGGTGTTCAACAATATGGGCTCTTCCCTGTTGCTTTTTGTGTTTCACATTCTTTACTGGGAACAAATGATAACTGCATCAAGCCAGTCCAGAACCACACCATCTTCTTCCTACACCAGGCCTTAGGAGTGTGTGTAGAATGTGGTGTTGATGAATACATGTCCCTCGCCTTTTGTACTCACTTAACCCCAGACCGTGACAAACCCTGGATTCTGGACTTTGATGTTGGTAAGAGTCTGGATGGACCTTTTTTTGGTCTTCTTGTATGTGGTCTGGATCACACAGTGTCTATTTTCTCCAAAAACAGACCTGGATACTGATTGGTCTGAGTGCAATTCATGGTTCCACTCCTGAGACCTTATGGTTCTGTCAGCTCTGGATGAATGACGTTTTTTTGATGCAGCAGCGTTTTAGAGTTTGGAGATTACAATTGTTCAACTTAGACTTGCATCCTTGATCTCTATGCACAGAAATACATTCATTTTCATATTCATATTCATATTCATAATGAACCTTTTATTTTTCAATTGATTTGGTCACTAAAAATCATCTCTTACTACATTTCTCACGTCTCAAAAATGTTCTCAGTTGGCATTGGTAATTAAACATAATGTGAATTTGATGAAAACATGATGAAAATTAAGCTCAAGAACACTATCCAAACAAATAGTGATGGGTCTTAGATCTGATTGAGGCTATTAATTTATTTAACCCATAAAGACCCAAACAGCCATTGGTGACCAAAAGCATCCACTGATCTTAACTCTTTTATAGCTTCTGATCCACTAACCCTATCAATACATTTAAATAAGACAATGGCTACTGCCACAGTACTGTGGCACAAAATATCAGTTTGTCTAATTGCACAGAGCTAATCAAATGTTAGCATTTGTACTAGAGCCAATCATGGATACTGTTCCATGACGTCATTTGCCTCTTGTTGCCACAGTACTGTGGTCATATATGGCGTATACTTCAGTGTATTCTTTTGTGCATTTTGCTACCACAGTGCTGTGGCAACTGATGGAAGAAATGACAAATTAGTGATAGTATATAGTATAGAATAGGAATTATTGTTCAAAATACTCTATATGTTGTTTTATAGTGTTCTTTGCTCTGTGCAGTCAGTGAGGCTGGAGAAGGTGGGCGGAGCTACATGTTAGATGCGGCAGTGTGACTTCTCAGTTCTGTGTCAGTTCAGTGTATTAAGCACTGTGGTCCCAATTCTGCACTCTGAACATCTTCCCAGTGGCTGATTTATATCAATGTTGAATTTACCACCCCCCCTTTGAAAATGTTCTGGATTAAAAGAAACCAAAAAAAAAAGTACTCTGACCAGGAGTTGAACTATCATGTTGCAGTTCTATACATTACCAAGTGAGCTAAAGAGCCAGTGTTTCAGGTTGATCTATTCACTATCTGATTGCCTTGGTACTTTTTGGGATGTAAGTTATCAGTCTAGACATGATATAACGAGGGCACTGATTGGCTCTGTGGCAATAGACAAACTGATATTTCAGGCCACAGTACTGTGTCAATAGCCACTTCGTTTAAATAATTGGTGTAAAATGCAGTTTGTTGTCTTTTCGTGGTCATCAGATATGACCCATTTTGACATTCAGAGGCTCCATAGTTACCATGGAAACATCATCATTTTCTACAACACTGATTCACCAGTAAAACCTATGAAGTTGAATCAATGACAGTGAATGGAGACAGTGGGTTTATGTTCAGTTAATGATATATTTTATTGGAAAAGTCACTTTTTCTTCCGTTTTCTCTATTTGTGATATAATAACCCTCAATTTTACTCTGCGCTTTGATGAATATCTACACCATTAGTGAATTAAATATCGGAAAATGCACGATTTTCACTGGAAAAAAATGCAAAAAAAAAAAAAAAAACAGTGGACAGTATTATAATAGATGTGATAAATCACTTAAGAAAGGTTAAAGAGAGAAAAAAAATCATTTGAGAACTACCACGGAAGTAGTGCTGGGTCTTTATGGGTTCAGATTCAATAAAACTGTTAGATATGTACAGTGTGCTGTGTATTCATATAAGAAAATGTAACACCAAAATGAAATGGTAGCTTAACCTTGTTCAATAAAAGAAGGTGGATAAAATATGATGGGAAGGTTTTATGCCCTACCGCATCCTGACTCATTCCCTTTGCGTTTCCTTCCGCAACCAATCTTCAAAAGCCTCAGCCCTTTCTCAACTTGAGGGTTTAGGTATATTTGAGCGCATATGTTCAGGTTCAGTAAATATTTCTTTATCCACATTCTAATGCTGTTACTAGAGCGATTCCTTGCTTGCAAGATAGGCTGCCCTACTTTGAAGTGTATAAGGTGCTCACTATGCGTAGGTGAAACTGTAAATGTGCTTATCTTTTGTCAGCGTGTGAGTGTGTGTGTTGGTGAGTGTGTGCGTCTCCTTTGTGTTTGTTGGTACAGTTCAATAGATAAGGGGCTTTGTGAATAGGTTGAGTAACAGCATTAGGTTGTGAACAGATGCATGAGAGAGCGACGTGTTTGCATGCAGATGGGTGTGAACAGTAGTAAGGAGGTGGTTACAAAGAAGTTCTGTTCAAGGAGTTCACAGTGAGGGTCAAAAAAGAGCAGAAATATGTGTGTTTGTGAAGAAAAGAAAGAGAAGGAAAAGGAGGGGAGCAAAAGAGAACGGGGACGACCGCTCAGTGTGAAAAACAACCTTGGCTGAAACACCATGAAGCTTTTAAACCACTCAAAATTCTATATCATTGCAAAGTATCCAAGGACAATCTTCCGAACACACTACAGACTTGCGCACGCACACACACACACACACACACACACACGCACACACACACACACACACACACACACACACTTGCATACAGACTTTCCACTCTGTAAAACTCTGCTTGGCCATTTTGTATGGTGTGTCCTCACAAAACAAAACTAATCACTCCATTTGACATGTGGTCTTTTCACCTCGTTAAGCGACATAACCCGGCGACAACCTTCAGCCGACTAAAAAACTGAAACGGCGTGACTCGAACGTCAAGCTTTGCTAATGTGACAATCAATGGAGGGAGAATAACGGAGTCAAGTAGAGGTTTGAGCTGATAAACAAGGATGGTCTCACAAGAAACCAGGGTCGGTCAAGCAGCCCTCATAAGAGACCTTGAGGGTGCGAAATGAAAAGAAAGAAGAGTAAGGGTGGGAGAGAAAAAAATAATCTCAAGACACGTGTGGAGGTGAGGCATGGGTGCGCGGGGTGGGTGGGGAGGGGGCACAAGGCTAGATGAGAGGGAGAGGGAGCGAAGGGCCCACTGGCAAATCTCTTAGGAGAATATGATGTGATTTATGGAGGCCATTACACTGAAGGACAAACAAATGGGGGTTATTAGCGGCATATCAACAGATGTGCACGCGCACATGCACACACACACACACACACACACACATACACTTACCGTCCACTCATGCACATACACATACACAGATTCCCAGACAGTAAATGCTGCTCAAAAGTAGAAGGTCCACTCTATGCCTGATGAATGGGACTGGGAGGTGTAATAAAAACCTGCTGCTTTTAGCAGGTAGATGCCACTTGTAGGTGTAATTAGGACTGTTGCTGTAACTGCATCATCAACACTATATCAACAAACCAACAGCAGAGGATGGCGAGTTACCTGGAAAACTACTGTGGTCGCTGTTATTCTGGAGCTACACAACCTGCATTGTTTAGCACAGTATTATCATTGCTGATTTGTCATCTGATCTATGTTTCAGTGGGATTGTACAGATCAGGGGTTTCCAACCTGCGGTCCCCGAACCAGTACTGGTCTGTGGATCATTTGGTACCGGGCCGCAAAGAAAAAAAAATGTAATTTGGTTAATATTGAAGCTATTTTTTTTCCATTAGTCTTGCAGAGATTTTATTTTGAAAAACGACCGGTTCCACCCTCACCTCACAACCGCTCTTGACTCTGGCGTGCCATTTCATGCATCAGTGACACAAGCTACCCCTTGAAATGAATGAACCAAAAACAAAACTCACTGGAGAACTTTTTTGGGAAGAGACAAGGAAACGATGGGGCTGCAGAAGGGTCACAGACTGCCTGCAAACAGAAAAGCTGTATTTAGAAGAAAATATCATGATTCCTGCCTAAGTTACAGGTTCATCGCAACAGATGACACACAAGTGCCACACTTTACGATGCGTAATTTGGGGTGCCCAACTAGCTAATAAGTGTAAAATCCTCAAAACTGTTTTGGCACATTGATCCATGTTTGAGACAACTTCAAACCCCCTTGCATTCTGGATTAAAGTCAAAACAGAATATCTGGATAATCACCACAAAAGCCCTGAAAGTCCTTCTTCCTTTTCCAACCTCATATATTTGTGAGGCTGGGTTTACTGCGATGATAGCCACCAAGACAAGTATACAGAGTAGACTGGATATATGGAACACATTTGGAGTGTCTGTCTCCCATCACCCCCAGATGGGACCATCTAGTTGCAGGGAAACAAGTCCAGGGTTTCCACTGGTTCTGCATTATGGTGAGTTGATATTATACGGTAGAATCATTGTAACTGCCTGATATAAAGTATAATTGTTTCAGATTACATGCTCTGAACTGACAAAGGTTTTTGTTATTGGAACCCCCGCACCTCTACCCAGTCTGCGGAAAATGTTCATGCATGAAACCGCTGGTGTAGATCATCAAGCAAATCAATAATGGTGTTGTCAAAATGTTCCTAGTTTTATATATTCATTTTAAATAAGGCCAAGGAGTGAAAATACAGTGTTGCATTGTGGCATTAATGTTGTACGCTGATCAGCCAAAAACAAGTCACACACACAGTATTTTGTTGGGACCCATTTGCAATGACATCACTAATATGAAGCAGTGCTTATGCAATGTGACAATAAATGTGACAACCATTATTTCTGTCAAAATGAGTTACATTCATTTTTAAGATAAGATAAGATAAGATAAGATAAGATAAGATATGCTTTTATTAGTTCCAACTAGGGGAAATTCCAAGTATACAGCAGCAAAAGTAGAAAAGCGCACAAGAGCAAAAGAAGTGCAAAATCAAGATAAACACAAATCAAAAAAGCTATATATATTATTCACAGCTGTGCACATGCTGATCATGCCACAGGTTTTTTGCACGGTTTATTGCACAGAATTTTCGGAGCAGTTTTTGTTGTGGAGCCTGACAGCTGCAGGAAGGAAAGACCTGCGATACCTCTCCTTCACACACTTGGGGTGTCACATCCTGTCACTAATGGAGCTAACTCATTTTCACTAATATCTTGTATTGATGATGGAAGAATCAGACCACTGTGTAAAGTCTGGGCCAGAGCATTCCCAAAGTTTCTCAAAAAGGTTGAGGTTTAGAATCCAATCCATGTGTGCAAATGATGTCTCATGCTCTCTGAACCTCTCGTTCACAGTCGGAGTCTGATGAATCCTGGCATCATCATCTTGGAACATGTCCGGGTCATCAGGGAAGAAAAAAATCCACTGATGTTCAGATCTGGTCTGGTTTAGCTTTTGTTTTAACTGTCTCTTATTTGTGTTTTAATTTCTTTCTTTACACCACTCGGGTTGAAAAAGTGTGTGGTATACCAGGTTTAAAGGTGCCAGCAGACAGTTTGGGCCATCGCCAGGGTTTCACAATTTGTGCTTGGGGAACAACCGGATTGGCCTTCAAGGTTTTTCAGACCTGGAACAGCAGGGTTAACCCGCTGTTCGCAGAGAAGCTGTCAACAGCCCGTTGAGCTTCTGGGATTCTTTGAGTCCCTGGGGGCGCAAGTAGCGAATTATCGCTCACGGCGAGGCAGGTAACCCTAGGGGCGGTGGTTTCTGTCCAGCATCTTTTCTGCACTTTCCTTTTGTTTAACACTTTATTCTGCTATTGTCCTATGTACTTTGGTCCTGTATTATGTTATATCAAATTTAATCAAAAGTCTGTTATGTGGGGTGGAATTGCTAGCTCTACGTTGAACCATTATGTGGGCTTAGGCTGGGAAAGTGATCCAAAAAAGACACTCTGGCAGAGTTCCTTAGGTTTTTGTTTTTTTTTAAACTGGTTTAGTTTCTAACCTTATGCTCCACTTAGGAGCCTGCAACAAGTCACAGTAAAACATGACCATTTTTTGTCATAACTATATAATTTTTTTTCAATTTCTTTTGTATGAACAGTTTTAACTTTACAACAGTAACAATCTAAATCAGGGGTGTCAAAGTCATTGTAGTTCAGGGGCCACATTAAGCCAAATTTGATTTGAAGTGGGCTGGACCAGTAAAATAATAACATAATAATATATAAATAATGTCCACTTCAAACTTTCTTCTGTGTTTTAGAGCAAAAAAAGTAAAATTATGTTTTGAAAATGTTTACATCTACCAACTATCCTTTAAAACAATGTCAATAACATAAACAAACTGAAATTTCTTAAGAAAACTAAGTGCAATTTTAACAATATCATGTCTCAGTTTATCATTTACACATGTAAATTACAACTTACAGATCACAGTGGATCAACAAATACACAAAAAGATTTAATAACAGGCAGAACATTGGTAAAGTTGCACAACAGACATTTCAAAATGTTCTTATTTGCTTGGGTTATTTGTGTTTTTGCCACATGATAGTTTGTTTTAGTGTAAATATAGTAAAATGACATGAAAATGTTTACATTTACAAAGAGAAAAATTTGGAGTTGTGAGTATTTATAGGTTATTATGATAGTATTTCACTGATCTGACCCACTTGAGATTAAATTGGTCTGTATGTGGAAACTGAACTAAAATGATTAATATCTTCAGTGTAATTTTTGCTTTTCACAAATTCATCCCAGGGGCCAAATTGGACCCTTTGGTGGCCGGATTTGGCCCCTGGGCCACATGTTTGAGACCTCTGACCTAGATGGAACAAAACTGTCAATAGCAATGTGAGAAATTCTGGTAACTGGTCTGGCCCTTATTCAGATTCATTGTTTTTTTCAGACTCCCTCCTCAAATGCAGTGATTTATTTTAGTGTGACAGTGAAGAAATATTTACATTTACATCCCGCTCTGTAAGTCAGGACAGGAGTAGTGGCAGCTTTGCACACACGCTATTCATTAACAGTGTGGACGTGGAGTAGTGGGGGCCTCTCTGCTCTGACTGCAGCTCGAGGCTACTGTGAGACTGACCACCTGTGAGGGCTTTGGGACAGGGGAGGGGCTTACGGCAGCATCCGCGGTTTGTTGAGGACAGTAACTGCAGAATGATATGTACTTTCATGTCAGAGTCTCCAAAACACCAGAAAAATTCACTAGATTTGTTGCTAGTCACTTTTGGAAAAAAAACCTCACCAAGAGGATTTGAAAAGTCGCAAGATTTAGCAAGAAAGTCGCCAATGGCAACACTGAGCTAGGCCTGACCAGCTCAAGTAACCCCAGACCATAACACTGCCCCCACAGACTTGTACTGTTGGCACTAGGCATGATGGGTAATAACTTTATTAACCTCTTTTTTCACCTTTGCGCACACATCACTGTGGAACCAGGCTCATCAGACCAGACAGTCCAAGCTTAATGGTTGTTTAAAAAATAAACAGTTACCCATTACATTAGTTTGGGTTAAAAAATTTTTTATTTTTTTTTTATTTTTTTTTTTTTATAATATTCAAGGCCATCTGTAGTTATCCATTGGCTTCTTTCTGCACTTACAGCAATAATGATTGATGAGCTATAAAACAGTGATGAAAAACAGTGACTGAGCTCCTGGTCTGAGTTCTGAGTGCTGCTGTGCAGTAACATTAAAGCCTGGTTCATGCTGGAGGATTTTAAAATTTGGTTGTCACACAGTTTATCTCCTCTTTAATCTCAAACACACACACACACACACACACACACACACGCACACACCCACACACACACACACACACACACACACACAGCACAGTGTTTTAAGATAATGGCAAACCACGCATGTTTTATTAAGATTCTCACGTCCCATGGAGCAGCTACACCACCTTGTGTGCTCTTGTGTCATGTGATCTGATGGAGGTGCAGGCGTAGTGACGGTATACAGCGAAATAATGAATGAGATGTAAATGAATGAGTAAATAAGTTTGGAGATGTTAACTGTTGGTTTTATGTCTTATTTACTCTAATTTGGATATTTTGCAAAAAAATTATATTTTTCTATCCATTTGACATTTTTACAAAAACTTTTTCCAAAATGTAGATTTGATAGAACTGAGAAACTAGAAAATAATGATGACATGTCCTCCAGTGACTGATGTGGCTCTTTTTGGACCCAGATTCACACTTCTAAATATGAAACACACTTAAAAAAAACACTGCATCTCTAAAAGGGACAAACCCCCTGATTATCAGGAAGGACGAATTGGCCTTATCTTCTAGTGTGGCATCGGCATAAAAACAGACGGTCCAAACATGTGGTGTAATTTCCAGAAAATGATTGGCTCAGGTGCCTATTTTGTATATGTTACTCACGAGATGAGTAACACAGTTAACAGCTGTGTTTTTTTCATTCCCGACAGGCGTGACATTGGAGTTTGGACCTTCATATTAAAGAGGGAAGCACTGGCCATTACAAAATGAATTGAATACAGGTACTCAGAAATTGAAAGTGTCACAATTCAATATCAGACATGTCCACCTCTGGCTTCCAAACAAGCGGTGCATCGATGACACATGGAACTAAGTCTCATGAACCTGTCCTGAGGGATCCGATCACCCAGACGACTGATTGTACTGCGATAACAGCGCAGATGGCAAGCGACATCACCACGGCTCAGACCTGCACGTAACACGCTAATGGTGCGTTCTCTCTGTTGTATCATAAGTCGTGGCAGTTTGAGCTGGCAAACGCATGTCAGCGTTTTCTTTGCTGCCTTTATATAGACTATTGACCACACCTAAAGCTACCAGTCAAGCGTGACTCTGTACAAGAGATTCAACTCAATGTCTGACATTAAGGGATTAGTCCAAACACCGACGTCACGCATGTAGGGAATGAAAAAAAAATACAGCTGTTAACTGTGTTACTCATCTCGTTAGCAACATATACAAAATAGGCACCTGAACAAATCATTTTCTGAAAATTACACCACGTTTGGACCGTGCATTTTTAATGGTGCTAA
>JAPQRP010000001.1:35543957-35560304 GCA_037367295.1 Apogon hyalosoma
ACAAAAAAAAAACATTTACAATTTATTATGAAACCATGTTGTTATATCTGCCATGCAAATACAACACAGTTTTATTGAACCACCAGGGAAGACAGCCCTAGATGTAATTACAAAATGCTGTATGCGTGTAAATAGCTGTGCCATTCTGGTATTCTATTACAACCTAAGTGCAGGCAACAAGTGGGCATACAGTATTTGTCTTTAGTTCCATTTTAAGATGAGGCTGGTGCAGAGCCTCTACATTGGCTCTACATAACTTGTGCAGTTCAACAGTATTGCGTATGTGCGCCTGCACTTGCATATGTTCTTCAGAGGGGGAAGTTAATAGTGTCGTTGTTTTCAGTACGGAGGTGCGTCACGGCAGCAAAACTGACAGAAGCTGACAGTGAAGGGAGAAAACAGAGGAAGAGAGAAGAGAAAAAAGAGATCGGGGGAGGACAGAATAGAGGCATACATACAAAATAGGAGGAAAGACAGAGGCGGACATATAAAGCGAAGAGAAGGGGTGGGGGAGTGAGAGAGAGAGAGACAGAGAAGGAGAGAACAAGAGGTGCCAGTTTGCAGATGAGAGGCTTGGAAGCCAGAAGGCAATTTAAACAGGCTTGGCTCCCTCTCAGGCATGACAGACTGCTCATTCCCTATCCTCTCTCCTTCACACACACACACATGCACACCGACACACACATTGATACAAAGTCATTCATGCATACCAGCATACAAAACTACTAAGAAAAGTTAAACAACCAGAAACACTCAAGAAGCACAAGTGTGCAGACAGTTGTCAAAAAAAAAAAAAAAAAAATGCGCAGATGCATATGCAAAATGCTCAAGCTTTACATGGGTGAACTACACCACCATACACAAATCCTTTAAATCCCCCCCCCAAAAAAACTTCCCTTACATACCAAAATGTGCATGCTTAAGCAATGAACTCGCCCACACATGCAGACAACGCACAAATGTGACACATGCACATACAAACATACCACCTTTATCATTACCATTTCACAGCTAGAAACTGGCAGTAGATTGAATCAGCTATTGTGCGATGGCAGACATACTAATGGTTATTAAAAATCTACATTCAATGCACTCGCTCTTTCTCAATTTGCACAGCCTGTCACTTACTGCAGCCTCCACAGATAATAACAGGAATTTTAGGCTCCACAGCTGCATTGTCTTGGACTGGCAGGCCGAAATGAAAGAGATGGAATCTAACCTGTACCTGTAGCAGTGCACTTACTCCAGTCAACTTTTGACTTTGATTGACCGAAGACTCTTTCATTTGCTTCACTTGTATTCCGAGCACAGCGCGCCTTGCTCCCATTCGTTCTCTTTTCTCACACCTGACTTCAATGTTATCGAGGTGTATTCATTTTCTCTGAAATTCAATTTCTTTGTGTCTGATGCTGTTGCTCTGTCTGTCCGTCTGTCCTCTGCTTGTTCTTTCTAAACTTTGATGTAATCAAAGAGGCTACTTACTGTCTGGTCTGAACTCCCAGACGCATTTATGAAGAACATCAAAACGGACCATATCGAATAATACAAAATACAACAGGAGATGATTGTAAGAAACTTTGAAAGTCAGACTCGCATAGCATTTTATTTTATGTTAATTGTGATTTTTTTTTTTGTATTGTGCTAATTTAACAGGAGCAGAAACATGATGTCACTAATATTATTCATAAAAGGACCATATTCATTATTTTCTCAAGCCAAAGCTGCAGCTGGCATAACTTTACCAAGGAGTGGAGATTCTCCAATGAAGACACATACATCACTGGATCTGTGGACTGTGTACAGTAATGCACAATTAGTTTCACGTTCCTGATGCTACATACGCTAACCAGCTTAGTGGCCAATTATGGCCTTGACTACAGATGCTATTCAGAGCTACTACCACTGCCATGAAATTTGTCATTATGTGGAGGCAGACTTTTTTCGTGACAAACTTATCAGCAGCAGAAGCACATATGAAGCATTAACCAACAACATGTTCCAGTCTCAACAAAGACATGCCATAGAATGGGTCTATGATGTTAGTACATAATGAAACAAGTATAAGTGGCACTGTAATGAAATCTAATCACTGTTTAGATGGGTTGACTTTATAACACATGCACATTCATATATTTTATATATTGCAGCAACTGCGGTTACTTTAATATAATAATATTATAGAACACAATAATTGCATTTTATAATGTATTCACTCAATTGCCAGATTGTACAGCTTTATAACTTTATATTATTATTATTTTCTAGAATTTATATGCTGTTAAATGGTGTAATTTACCAATTTGCTGTCATGTTTTGTAAATTCAGAGTAATGATTGACTTAAATGTAATTTATATTTTATTTAGATCATGCCAGTGTTACGCCCATTAATATTACTTACTGGAAAAAACAAAACTGTATTACAATCAATGTAGAGAGACAAGTTTTTTTTTTTTTAATCTCCTTTGAATTATGCTTTCATTAACACGTAGGAGTTTTACAATTTAAAAAAGAAACAGTTTTATGTGTCAAGAAAGTCACAGTTTGTGGTGAAAATATAACTACCAGACTGTGAAAATGCTTAAATAGAAGAACAACGCACCAGGAAATGAGGTCAACATAGCTGTCTCTGCAGTTTTGACATGACTGGACTGTAGCAGTTTTCACCTCTTGTAATACTTCTAACATTTCGCTCTCAGAGGTTTAGATAAAATGGTCCAGGCAGCGGCTTAGTGAAGGGTGATGTGTATCACGTGAGATGGGAGATGCAGTCCATTAAGCTGTAACACAAAATTAGATGCTGCCGTTGAATCTTTAGCACAATATATTAGTTTCTTGGCTAGTAAAATTATCTTCTAATTTGACAAACCCCATACACAATTTAAATAGGATCAAAAAGTTATTCCTCTCCTGCCACTGACCACCATTCAAAATATTTCTGAAGTTATGTCCCGTATGGTACATCGGAAGCAAAGGGACATTGGCTCTCTATAGCCTTAACTGATTCAGATTTCATTCAGTATTCGTGAGTTCTGTTCCATACATCGAGACTTTTAATTTCCAAGTTTTATTCCATATATTCAGAATTTTATTCCACATATATAATTTTCTAAACAGCATGCCACAATTCTTATATATGTCTGTTTTCATTTTGTATACTTTTTAAATTAAAGTTTCAGTCACATTTGCCTCAACACTACATTGCTGCTGTGCCTATCAGTAAACCAGCAGACATGGAGTGTCCACTGGTGGATTAAAATATGGGCTGGCACCAACAAGTCAGGTTCTGCAGAAATTAAGTGCCAGCTGGTCAACCATTTTACACATAAACACCAGTCATTAGGTTTGCATAGTGCAAGTGAATGCAAGATATGTGTGGCCCCTGAGTGAATTTGCAAGTGTTGCATATGTGCAGTGCACTAACACAGGGGTCTATCAGGTTAATGAAAACAGGTTCCAAATACATTTGTAAGGACGGCAAGAGGATGGAATTATGAATTATGACTGCTTGGCTGGTTGACAGCCACCTATTAGCCTGTGACACATTCTTGGACAGCCTGTCTACTTACTTGACTGTCTAGTTCCTTCTGAGGCCAGTTCTTGTCAGTCGGCCTGTCTTACCTATCTGCTGCCTTCTACCTACTTGCCTGTCTCCTCATAGTTAATCTCTGACTATCTTTTCCTTTGTTTATATGATTTGGTCATTTCCTCAGCTTGGCTCTCGCTTTTCTTTTCTTCCTTCAACTGTTTTTATCTATTGCTTGTGTTTCTCATCTTCCAGCTTCATTGACCCAACTGTCGAATGTAATCTAATGCCTCTTCACAGGTGGCTCAGCTGTATACTGTGATTAAAGCCTACAGACGGAGAAAATAAGATGGAGTGTTACGGGCACAGATTACCCCACAATTGTTTTTCCCTGTGGGTTGGTAGCTTGGCCACAGGTCTTTTAGGATTATCAGGCTCACCTGCTATGGTTTCCTCACCTGGCTGTAGTCAGGTAGGCTTTCAAAGGAGCTGGAGCTCAACAGCTCAGCTGGCTGTGAGCTGTGCAGGCAACAACATCCCCTTTTGGTTGGTTGACAGTCCCCATTTAGTTTTTCAGCTGGCCACATTTCATCCTGACCACCGACTCCCACTTCCACACTAGAGTTTTTAAGGCCCACCTTTTCTTTTCTTCTATCTTTACCTTAAACTTAATGGATGACTAAGAATTTCACTTTCAGTCTCCATTTAGAACCCTTTAAAAGGGCCCTACTTTGGTTTTACCCCTTTTTCCTTGGTTTTGTGCAGTTTTTACCCTCGGCCCTCGCCACAGGGTATTGTCATCAGTTCTTTGTCCGTCTGTATGTGCAAAAACTTTTGCATAGACTGAAGGGCACTTTGTTTGTTAGTTTCCCAACTTGTGACCCCCAGTCCAAGTTTTGTTGGATTTTGTTTTAGGGGAAATGTAACATGGAACCTGAGAGATTGGTAAATCAATATTTTAGAGTTCTTCCTTGGGTGCAGGTAATAGCCAGTTTTCTCAATTCATTCCAATGAAAAACTGACTCTCTATCATTTTTCTGAAGCAGTGTTAGTTGGTGAAATGCAACATGCATTTCCTTCTCCATATAAGCCAATTTTACAAGTTCACTCTTTGTGTATGAGAATCTACAGGTAGTCTTAAAACCCCATTTCCAATGGTAAGCCTCTCAACTCTAATGCTCTTGCACTGAGAGCTTCTTTGTGCTTGTTAAGCGTGTATTGGAGTTAGGGAAGTGTGTGTGTGCATTACAAGTGTAAGCGAGGGGGTTTGTACTAAGTAGTAGTATGTGTACATGCCTGTAGGTGCATGAGCAGGGGAGAGTTTTTATGTTAACCTTCATGCCATCGCAAAATCTTTTTTTTATATATATGCACTACACTGGCCCCTTTACCTCCACAACCTCAACCACCCAGTGATGCAGTCCTGTGAGCCACCCCTCCGTTCGCCTGACAGTTGCCATAGTGACCATCACTACACCATGGAGACAGCAGTGGGAGGCTGACTGGGAGGGTGGAGAGGGGATAGCAGCACTTAGGGATGAGAGAAAATTATGGCAGGTATAGGAGAGAGCACGACTGATACAAAGAACAGAGAAGAGGAAATGCTGAAGGAGATGTCAGGTAGACTGTGCAGGGGGCATCTGGACAGAGATGAAGCAGGTGATAGAAGTAAGAGAGACTGACACCCAGATACAAAGGGAACCAGAGAGCTACAGATTGAAAGACAAAATCAACCAGTGTTTCTCTTTTTTGCTATAACCAAGACAAAGCACTTTAGCAAAGGAAATAAAAAATAAAATCCCCATCTCCAAGACTTGTGTATATTTTCCACACAGGGGAAATGGACTTTCAAATGTGAGAGTGTGTCCTTTTCAGTGAATGCTAACCTTGAAAACTATTTCAGAAAAGCCATTATTCATCTCACCAGCCCCCAAGTTCAATTTCAAAACTTAGTTCTCAGGCAAGCCAAACACGGCACTACATCACAAGACGAACTCAGGAGAAAATATTGCATTAGCTTTATTTACTGTGTGCTCTTTCAGGAGACAATTACTATCTGGGGCAGGAGGGGCGAGGAGGAGGAGAAACAGAAGGAGAAACGGAAAGTGCAATGGGAGAGTAGGATGCTGGTCGCTTTGGCACTTACTAAAAAGCTGCATTTAGCACAGGTAAATTATAGACCCTATTTCTGTTGTGAGCCTGTTATGAATGCTCCAGCATCTCTGCACCTCTTTTATGCCTGTGGCTCTGTGCGACTGTGTTAGTGTGTGTTTGGCACAGTATAAATGCGCCAAACACACACATACAGTTACTGTGAAATGTGCGTTTGCTAAATATGTGTATAAGTGTGCTTAGATATGCATGTGTGTCTTCACACACCGCCCACAAATAAACCTCAAACGCCAGAGGGCCAAACATCAAGGCACTGTTGTTCCTTATTAGGAGTCCCAGTGGCTTTAACAGAATTAGCAGAAAGAAGCGAGCAGCGCCGCACCCTCAGATGAGCTGATCTTGACACTGATACCTGTCACATTTTAAAGCCTCAGTCTGTGCACCGTAGAGAATCAGATTTATATATGCAAAGGGCAAATACATTAGCAGAAACACAAACCTGTCAGTCGCATTTCCGAAGCTTACACTGACAACAAGGGATGCAAAAGGAAAGCTGTGAGAAAGCATCAGTGGAAAACAAAAACCTGGCTTTTATCTCAAGGTTTTTTTTATCTAAGTTAGGAAATCATGTGAGCAGTGAAGAACTAAATAAGGCAAGTATGTTTTTTTTTTTCCTTCATTGCTCTGGTGCAAGTTGGAAAGTCCTAATATTAAGACACTAAGGGCGAGAGGTAATGGAAGAAATAAATCTTAACTTGGTGAGTCATATAATGCAGCTCATGGAGTCTAAGTACGATACACATTTGTCAAACAGAGAGAGCCAAAAAAAAAAAAAAAACTGTGAAAGACTTGCAAGTGAAAGTATGATGACAAATATTTCAATCTGGATGGAATATGCTTTGCTGTTCCTTCCCCAACTCAGAAACCATATCATCTGTGTTTTGCTGCTGAGGAAGCTGAGATCAGAGCTGGGTTAAATGGTGTTTGCAAAATAATTTTGAGCATTTCTCACACGTTGTTCAGAGAAACAAATGGGTGGGGTTTCCACACATAGAAGAAGAACGTGTGCCAGAGAATAATGACACTTGCATCAAAGAAACTGAAATCTGAAAGCACTTTTTGCATACTTTTTTTGGAGGCTGCTGATTAGCAGTTTAACAAGATACAATGATGAAGCCTGCTATCTTCTGCAGCCATAATTGGCAGGTAAGTTTAAAGCCCCTGGAAACTTTACTTGAATGTCTTAAGTAGTAAATGGGGTAAGTTCAATTAAAACATCCTCAATTACTATTTAAGAGTCTCCCTCTCTAAAACTCAGCTAATTGGCTTCATCAGGACTGTGCAGTAGAAGTTTGATCGACAGTAGCAACAGCAACAAAAGCCTACTAAAATTAAAGTTTCAGAAGACCATCACGTTTGCCTCCTCACAGATTTGAAGTGTGGCAAAGTGAATTAAAGAGGTCATATTTTTGGTACATTTATTTGTGTATTTGGATCCTAATAGTTCATAAAGTTTGAATTTGAACGCTCCAAGTGCTGCAAAGCTATCTTTAGATTCAATCCGGCAAAAATCAAGTGGATATCTACAACCTGTTTAAATTCCTTCTTAATTATGTTGTATAACTAGTTGTGTCATGACATTTGCACATATAAGGTCAAGACTTCTGACGAACATTTCTCCAAGTACACCATAATTGTTTGTCAGCAGCCACGGTTGTAGTCCATACTGAAAATATGTCCAAACTTGGAGCCGATGACCTAAAATGTTCAGTTGTTGGTTGAACGGGACAGAGCAGCACAGCCAACAACCTGGAGGGGGTGGGGCCTGACGTAGCTCATTTGCATTTAAAGGGACAGTGCTCAAAACGACCTTTCTCATGTCATTACTCAGAAATAACGTTGAAGATGGACCTGTGGTGTTGAATTAATGAAGATTTCAGACCCAAGCAGAGCATTTACAGTTTAGATCACAGGGAAATGTTTGAAAATGCATAATTCCATTACATGTGGAATCAACTCGACTTGACTCGACTCCAGTCGGGTACCAGGTACTATTCCTGGAGACCGCTTCCAGTACAGGATACTACTGACTTTAGAGTACTTGGACGTCACAGTGACATGGCGTGTAACTTCTGTGACGTCTGCTCAGACAGTTTCTGATAAACGTGCTTGTCGCGTGTTGTCCCGTCAAGCTCACGCTGAATTTTTTCATCAGCCACCAAGGACAGAAATGTCTGAACCTCCTCGACTGACCATGGTGTACTTTTGTGGGCTGTCATCATGCGGGTAAACCTAGCGGTAGATTTACTGTAAACTTCTGCATGTTTTTTAAAAAATGGCAGGTCTCCACACATTGATAACGCAATGACTCAGAGACAGCTCTCTGACCGATCAGTGGTCTGCAGTGTTTACACGGCATGTTTTAGTATCTCTTGGAACCTCGGTGAAGTAGATACCAAAAAACTAGTACTGGCTACCAGATTCCAGGTCCTTTTACATAATGGAAACTCATGGAGGCCGAGTTGAGCTGGTACCACATAGTGGAAATGCGGCATAACTGAACTCTGGGAGAAATGTTTTTTCTTCATGTATGAACCCATCACCAAGGGTAAGAAGAAGACTAGCAAACAGGCTTATTATGAAAACTTCAGATCATGAAACCAGCTGCTACGTATATGCACTAAATTACCCACCTCACACACAATAACGCACTGTAAGAAGGTCACATTTTAATATACTCTGAAATGGCATGTAACCGAGGGAAAAATAAGTCTGTATGCTAATTTTCTATTATTAAAGTTGACTTATAACCAAGATGGAGATAGAAGTCAGTCTGCAGCTGCCTTTTGGAAAGCAGTGGATGCAAGGGACTCCCATGATGCAAGGGGAGGTTGGATGCGGGGTGAATCATGCTGCAAGAGAATCTTTCATGCACATCCAGTGACAATTAGAAGCAGAACACGATTTTGCTAAGGCTATCTGTGACAAGGGAGAAGAAGAGGAACCTTCTAAACAGCTGTGCATAGTGTCAAAATTAGTTAAATTGACAGTTGTAGGTATATGCATGATGTCAAGTCGACAATGATGTTATCGAGAAACAAAGGGAATAATTTGACAGGTGGGAAATGTTGTTTTAGACCCCATGTGTTTTCAGCTAGGAAGGATGTGTCAGTGACAAGTTGCACTGATGCAACCAGAAGAAATAGGAGATGAAAAGCAAACTTCCTGTGTGGCCTAATCAGGTTCCTGCCTGCCTGCCACCGGTGCTACACACTTTTCTCTCTAACCCTATTATTACACACACACAAAAAAAAAAAAAAAAAGGGAAGAGGAAGATGAAGCCAGAAAAGAAATAAACTGTTGTTCCCATTCTATGTCCTTGATGCCTGAAAAATAATGTGAGGATAAATGTATAAAAGGTGATATTTGTAATTCATCTCACAGGCTTTTTTTTTTTTTTTTTCAAATTAAAAAAAAAAACAAACAAACAATGATGAAGCAAAGTGAGGAGTCATTTTAGAAAGCAAAGCTAATGCAGCAATCAGCTTTGGGTGATTTGTCAATAGAGAGCGATGCATGCTTCTGCTCTGGTGCAATGCCCTACAGGTAAACAAGGGAAACAAATGAGAATATTCAAGTGCTCTCTTCCTTTCTACCACACACCCACACACACACGGACACATCCACAAACACCTCCTCAGCTGTTGTTGTCAGCATGTTAATCAGGCTTTGGTGTGGTTGTAGCCCGGAGGCGTTCTTTGATATAAACACAGATAGAATAAATATCTCATTTTAGTACCTTTTTAAAATGACTAACTTTGTTGTCTTCCTCCCTGATGGGTCCGAGAAGAAAGTTTGTAATGAAGTATTTATGTTTAGCATCCAAAGAGGCCACTATCTTTCAGAAGCTGCAGTATTAAACCTTAAAAAAATGATTTTGCACAATTGTGGTGTTGTGAGCGCTAGTGACCTTTTTGTGAGAGGCCAGTGGTGGTACACGGCTGGCATTTGAGACAAGATCATTATGGCTTTAGTTCTAATTGACGCCTTTATCCCAGGTGTAATCAGGGCTAAATAAACAATGCCGGAGTCATCCAAGACCCAATTAGGCCCATGGGGAAGAGTGGTGTGCTGAGATGCAATGTGCTGCTTCTTCATAATCAGCTGAAACTAATACTTGATGAAAGAGTCTGATATCTCTACCTGTCTCCGCAACTAATTGTCTGTAATTAGTACAAGGCAGAGGTAATTGTGAAGGTTGATGTTATTATGAGAAAAATCATTGGGTACAATATTCAAATTTATATTGTGTGGGCTTTGGAAAAAAGAAAAGATGAAAAAAAAAAAAAAAACAAAAAACACTCAGATGCCTTTAATTGCTGTCATAATGGCCGTTTCCACATGGGAATATTAAGTGCGGATGTGTGAGAAATGAGGTTTCATTAGAAAGGTTTTGTCATCTAATCAGTGTTGAAATGGGAGATTCCACAGTAGTGGAGCGACATTAATCTTAACACACCAAAGACCTCCAAACGACTCCGCACCTCTGTGGCCGAGAGATAAACAAAGTAAAAGAGAGAAGACACAGCGGTGATACTCCTCTCTAGTTAATTAAGTGACGAAATAAGCTTGGAAATCCCCTGAATCAAATTACACAAAGGAGCGGCACACGTACAGCGGTATACACACCACTACAGTGTAACAAATGGGCTTAATGCAATCACACATCTTTAATGAAATCATGTGAATTAATGTCTTAGATCTTTGCTTTTATGAAGTTGCCTCCGGTGGCCAATGCACCAGGAAGTCGACGGAAATTATTCAAGCTGTTGCTCTGTGGAGCAACGTCTGTGTGTCAGCACATGCCCAGGAGGAAACTGAGAAGTAATAGGACAATGAGGGATGATTCACTTATTCCTTGATATTGCAATATAGTGTGTATATAGGTGCACTTTTCATATGTTAATGCATCTATTTCAGTGACGATTTACATGGAAATTAGGTAATTACTCATTCAATTACTACTGTTTAAGATAAGGAGTAGGTTTTCTAACATTTATGGGTCTTCGCTCAAGTGGTGGGTCATGCCTCTTTACGGGGTCACAGTGGGCATTTTGAGTGGACCACAGTTATATCTTTTATTATAAGAAGTGAGGGCTAAGAGGGATCAAAGTTGACTGGATTTTGCCAAAATAGCATCTTCTGACATGTCTGTTACTAATGTTGTAGTCGTCAGTATTGGCCTACATCTCAGTCACAATTTGTAGACGTCGGTCTTGTCTTGCCATCGACCACAGTATTTAATTGGTCTGGCAAGACCACTGAAGACCTCAGCTTCAGGGAAGTCACTTAATTGCCAGCATAATTTAATAATCCCTGGAGGGTGTTAAGATTGATTTGTTAACATCATCACTATTAGTTGGGGGGGTTGGGTGGGTGTCAAAAATTTGTATTACAACATAAGTCATTATAATTGTAATAATGCTGGTTGTTTTGTTACAAAGACGCCTTTCAGCGAGTGGATTTATTGGCCAAGAAGTGAACATTAGTCTGAAAAATGATTGTGATAGATATAGCAAAATAGGTGTGTAAGGATTTGAGGGACTTTGACAAGGACCTCAATGTGATGGCACAATGACACAGCATCTCCAAACTGCAGGTCTTATTGGGTAAAATATTGGTGATTGTGCTTGAGATGATATTCATGGTGTGGCTGTAGTGAAAGGAGACCTGCCGGGTTTTGTTCATTGGGTTTCTTGCTTTAGTAAAGGCATCCATTCTCATTATATCTGCCTGTGATGCAATGCCCTATTATGTTTTATTGTAAAGTATTGATAGTATAGTATTGATGTTAAAAATATATTAAGTCAAATAAAACACCACTGAAAGCCTAGGTGTCAAATACACACCATTGAGTTTCACCCGGTCTAACCCATGTCTTTTGAGTAGCGTCTCTGTGGCCGAGTCAGTCTTACCCCACTGAATATTAAATACTTAAAAGAAAACCACACAATCTACTACCTTCTGAAACTTAATCATCTTAAACCAAAAAGACCCAAACAGCTACTGACGACCAAAACCATCTACTGATCTAAAATGTTTAATAACTTCTGATCCACTAATCCTATCAATGCATGTAAATAATTGGTGTAAAATACAGTTTGTCATCTTTTCATGGTCATCAGATATGACCCATTTGAACGTTCAGAGACTCCATAGTGAACGTGAACACCGTCATCTTCTACAACATTGATTCACCTGTAAAACCAATGGAGTTGGATCAATGACAGTGGATGGATACACTTGGTTTATGTTCAGTTAATGCCATATTTTGCTGAAAAAGTCACAAGTCACTTTTCCGTTGACCCTCAAATTGTGACTATTGTGCATAAAAAAATTGCCAAATGGAAAAACGACAATTTCGTCAAAGCTCTTGTTTTTCGATGAAAACTTTTTGCGCTAGCAAGAGGTGGTTTTTCAGGCATAGCGAAATTGGTATATCACGCAAAACTGCAATGGAAAGACCTTTTTCCCCCACTAGTCATGTGAAAATAAAACGGATGTTGACGGATGTTACAACAAGCGAAGAAGAGTTTTAAAAGGAACATGGCGCAATATATGTGGACACACCAGGAAACCAAATAATTTTTTTAAGTTAGTACGGGATAGAGTGGTAATATATAACAATAATAATAATAATAATAATAGATATATCTGTAAATCAACATGATATTTATGTTCATTGCCATGTTTATGGGATGACTTCGCGTGTCATCTCACGATAAATAAACAAATCATCACATTTGTGATTTAATGGAAAAACCAATTTTAAGCACTTCTGTTTTTTCTATATTTAGTAAATATTGCTAAAGTTTTGCACAGATGTCTAATGGAAAAGCTACTAATTTTTCTTCAGTTTTCTCTGTTTTTGATACAGTAACCCTCAACTTTAATCTGATTTTTATGGACACCTACATGATTAGTAAGTTAAATATAAGAAAATACCTAATGTTCATTAAAAAAAAAAAAATTAAAAAAAGCAAAATACAGAGGATAATGTCACACATAATGGCAATAAATCATGTAAGAACAGTTAAATATAGAGTAAAAAATATTTTGGAACTGCCACCAAAGCAGCACTGGGTCTTTATGGGTTAAAGATGGTTGTTGTTTCAGTTTTATGATAACACATTCACTAAATTAACTGGTTTTATTGTACAATACTATTTCAATCCGTGTAACTGGATTGAGTTACCAATATGGCCTTGCTGTGTATGTGGTCTAGGGCTCTCCTTGGTCTCAACCCCTCAAAGTTTCACTCTTGTCTCTGCCTTCATCTGGACTTGTGCTCAGTTTAAGTGGTTTTGACTAACACTGGGATTGAGACTGAAAAATACTAGAAATATTTGGCAGTGGTTGAGCAGTTTGAATTGATTTTCACTCAGGCATCCGGTTCTTGTATGTTTTTCCTCTCTCTACCTTTCTGCAGGTATCTCTGCGGAGCTGTACGTCTCTGATGTGTGGTTACTGGACCCACCGATCAACTTGCCCAGTGTTTATTTGTCATGTCTTTATGCTCTCTTTGCCTTTTTCCACTTTCCACTTCACCCCAGTCATGTGAGACAGATGGCCGCCCACCCTGAGCCTGGTTCTGTAGGAGGTGTCCACTTGAAAGGGAGTTTTTTTCTTCCTGCTGTTACCAAGTGCTCACTCAAGTGGGCTTTGTTGGGTTTTTCTCTATCACACTATAAGGTCTTGGCCTTGCTATGTAAAGTGACTTGAGATGCCTTTGTTTTGAAGTGGTGCTCTATTAATAAATCGGAGTAGAACTGAATTCAATAGCTGCTGTGTTTTAGGACAAAGCTCAGTCTCAGGCTCTACTTTGATGAGGCCAACACAGAAAATATTTTGATAGAAAAAAGTGGAGAAAAAAAAATGTGTTGCTGAACCAGCCTGCAAGGGTTTTTGGTGTGAAATATTAATATTTATTTTTTTGTTTGTAGTGGACTTAATTCACTTTTTTCCCCCAATCAGAATCAAAGAAAATGTAACCCTATTCATGGCTGGAGGAAGATAAAGAGCAATAAAAGCTCAGAAATATGGCTTTAAAAGCAATCTTGTGACTCATTGTAAATGCATTTAGAGGTAAGTGAATGCGGAGTTGACTTTTCGCAGCAAGAGAGTGACTGTGGGTGTGATAATGAAAGAAAAAAAAAATGTCAGCAGCTCATCTGATACACTGCAACACGGCTTAGTGATCGACTCACCTACAACCCCACAGGGGTTATGTTACGGTGCTCTTTGTTAGCGAAATGTCAGTGCCCCACCTGGTTCCTATCATACACTGTGTGATACCCCCAGGCAGCACTCAGAGATACCGCTGCTGTCCAAAGGTTCAGACTCACTCTCTGGGTCACTTAAGATCTGAAAGTACAATGCTGCACACCTGTCTTGACAAGGAGAGGGGGAAGACAACCAACCTGCCAACCTGCACATGTTGATTAAGAGTAGTGGCTCAATGTGCAGTTCATCTGCTCTCAAATAAAAATTAAAAAAACAATGATTGAGGTTTTTTTTTTCCCCCTCTGTGCCTATGACAGCCAGACTCTGGAGGTTGAACCCAAATGCAAGACCAAAAGACAGAAGTAAAAATATAACAAGATTTATTGTGCAGACAAATCTCAGCCTCTTTGACACAATCCAAAACAGTACAAAAATTCGAAAAGGTGACTCCTTGGTTCCAAGGGGAATCCAGACGGAAATCGAGCAGACAGGTCCAAACCAGAATGAGCAAACAGGGTACCGACTAGGAATAAGGAAAGGATGGTCAAAAAACAGGCCAGGTCATACACAATAGAGCAGTCCAACAGGCGATAGAACATTTGGATAAAGCAAACTCAGTACCATAACAGGCGAAGGTCAAAACCGTGGACGACAAACTGAAGGCAGAGGTACAGACGAGGGCCAGGCAAAAAATAGGAACAAACAGGCAGACAGGGTCGATAAACAGGCAGGCAGATCAGGATAACGCTGGTAGGTAACTCACAGATGAAGATTATAAACTGGCACTGGTTAGGGGGAAGCACAGGGTTTATATACACAGAAAGGGGGGGGGGCAATGAGACACAGGTGTAACACATCAGGGCAGGGACAGGTAATCACACAGGCGGGAAGGCAGGGAACAGGAAGTGAAGACGCCAGACACAACACAAGAGGAAGACGGACAAAATAAAACAGGATGAGACAAACAAAACGGAAAAACCAGATGGTTGTCCGGGAGCCGATGTGACAGTGACAAAGCTCGTATGTTCTTATTTACTGCAGAATGCATGTTAAAATGCCAAAATCACCAATTATGTTGTATAGCAAATGAATGACTGAGAAACTCGGTGATCACAAAACCATGAGAAACCGCAGAGTCTGATAACACCTGATTAAAAAGATGGCAAGCAGCTTAACTCCACAGAGCATATTTTGGATGTGAGAGTTGGATAGGGTGCTTGTATTTATTCTAATTACAGTAATTTCCGTAAAGCAGCATCCACTTTGTGTCAAATTTGCTTAGGTGTGCTTCACAACTAGAAATGGTGAAATTTCACATAATGGTCAGCAAAAAAAAAAAAAGTTTTCAAATGCTCTTGACGCCTCTGAGGCTTAACAGCTGTCGAGCGTGTATGCGCTATTAAAATCCTTTTAGTAGCTCTGAATTAAGCAATTCATGTAAATAATGGAGAGCGTGTGTATTACATAACCAGGTTGGTTATTGTCAAGCATAAAGATATTCATCATAGGAACTAGTCAATGGTAAAGTGACAAATACAAATGTGTAATTGACACTGCAGAGCAAGTCCATCTTACATGTATTATTTTCAGACTCTGTTTTAATGTCATTCGAACAATGGTACATGAAAGAATGAAATGCATTACCCAGGTCTTGGTTTCAGCATAAGATAAGAATAAAAAAATAAAATCTAGAATAGGATATATAAACGGGAAGTAGGGTAGAATAAAACTACTATATAAAATACGCAAAGAAAATAAATGAAAAAATGAGATAAAAATAACAATACTTAATATGTACAAAATTCACAGCATGCAGCAACAGTACAGTTAAAATGGTGGCACATAAGCAGCACCATAAGCAGCAGCAACAACAGTAAAAACAGTGGCATTGTTCAAGGTGCATGGTAGACGGTCTATGGGGGCAGTATGTGGGTGGCTGAGTAGTTCTGCACTCTGACCGGGTAGAAGCTGTTTTTCAGTCTGGATGTTGTTGCCCGGATGCAGCGCAGCCTCCTGCCAGAGGGCGGGGGGGTAAACAGTTCCCTGCATCTGGTGCTGTAGATGTCCCCTATGGGTGATAAGCTGCACACGATGGTCCTCTGTGCAGACTTAACCACCCTCTGCAGTGCCTCCCTCTCTGCCACAAGTGCAGCCACTGTGCCACACAGTGAGGCAGGAGGTCACCACCAGTCCAACTTTGTAAAGCACTTTAAAACAACCGCAGTGGACCAAAGTGCTGCACAGAAGAATAAATAAAACCAAAATACAAGAATAGATTAAAAAACATAAAAAGCAGTACAATAAAAAAAAACCAAACAAACTAAGAATAAACCAATACCAGATACGCAGGAAAAAATCAAAATCTTACCAAGTGTATTTTTCTCATTTCTAGTCAAAATATCTCATCACATTTAAAATAAGACACAAT
>JAPQRP010000001.1:35560404-35571612 GCA_037367295.1 Apogon hyalosoma
AAAAATCAAAATCTTACCAAGTGTATTTTTCTCATTTCTAGTCAAAATATCTCATCACATTTAAAATAAGACACAATCACCTACTCTTTAGGTCTTTAGATGAGAAAAATACACTTGCTAAGATTTTGATTTTGTCCAGTGTGAAACAATAGAATAAAAACAGTACATTCAAACATCTCACATGGTTTCAAAAGCCAAGGAGAAAAGATTGGTTTTGAGAAGGGACTTCAAAACAGACAGGAGGCCTGTCTGATCTGGAGAGGCAGATCGTTCCATAGTTTAGGAGCTGCTGCAGCAAAGGCACGGTCACCCCTGAACTTCTGCTTGGTTTTTGGTACACTCAGGAGCAGTTGATCAGCTGACCTGAGAGAGTGAGGGGGTGTATAAGACTGCAGCAGTGGAGCGGTAGGGTGGGGCGAGGCCATTTAGGGATTTAAAAGTAAATAAAGGAATTTTAAAACTAATCCTAAAATGTATGAGCAGCTAGTAGAGTGAGGCTAAAACCACAGGCTAACCACACAACTGTAGAAGGTCCGGAGGACATCAGCATAAGGTCCTGCCCTCTTCAGCCTCCTCAGGAAATAGAGGTGCTGGTTGGCCTTCTTTACCACAGCTGTGGGGGCCCTGCGCCAGGTGAGGGTGTCGGTCAGGTGTACGCCGAGATACCTGACAGACGAGACCATGTCCACAGCTGCTCCATTGATGTAGAGGAGGCCAGGTGGTACCTGACCTGTGGAAGTCAACAACCATCTCCTTGGTCTTCTGGGTGTTAAGGATGAGGCTGTCATCTCCACACCACCATGTCAGGTCCTCCACTTCAAGCCTGTACGTCGACTCGTCCCCGTGGGTGATGAGTCCAACCACCACTGTATCATCTGCGAACTTCACCACCAGGTTGTTTTTGTGGCCAGCTCTGCAGTCATTTTCTGTTATCCAAGACTGTTGTTGAAGATTGATAAATGGGTGGTGGGTTGTGAACACACAGTTACAACTGATGAATTACATTGATGGTTGTCATTTAAGACTGCCCTTCATAAAAAGTAGTTTTTCAATCTATAATTACCTTTCAGCATGTTGTAATTCTACTTGTCTGAGATGACATGGGATATCTACTCTTTGCCTGTGTTTTCAGGCTGCAGAAAAGCAGCCATGAAAACACCCATGACGCAGACAGAATAATTACAGGTGGTTCCAGAAAGGTGGGGTGGTGTGGGGTTTATGGGTTAACTACATGACTGACAGTGGTGATTACTTATCGCTGACCAGATTCTGGATGTGACTCTACTGTACTCCATGTCTCAGCATGGAAGCCTGGGAAAGTAGCTTCACTTTTCCAGAATAATATGACACATCACCTAATCTGTAATTATAGAGATTTGATTTGGACTGAGAGAGGAAAGCTATAGAAGAAAGACGTGCATTTTAATTTTCTAACATTGTTTTTCCATTTGATATAGGCTTCTGCAGCTTTAACCCATAAAGACCCAAAGAGCCACCAGTGACTAAAACCATCTACTCATCTAAACTCTTTAATACCTGTTGATCCCAGTTTGACATCTTTTCATGGTCATCAGATATGACCCATTTGGACGTTCAGAGGCTCAGTAGTTAGTGGAAACACTTCTCATCTTCTACAACATTGATTCACCAGTAAAACCCATGGGGGTGTATCAATGATGGTGAATGGAGACACTGTGTGCATGTGTGTATATGTTTTTGTTTTTTTTTTTAAAAATTGTTTTCTTTAACTATTTCTTTGTCTTTTATTTGGGTTTGAGTGACTGGCCTTGGGAGGCGGGCAGTGGGTGAGAAGGGAGTTGACATTCAGGTGTGACAATTGATGTCTATTCTGTATCTGTATTTTTCTACCTTATGCTGTGCATCACTCTGCCTGTCCAAAATGTTCAAAATGTTCTATAAATAAAGTAAAAAAAAAGAAGAGCTAAACCAGTCCAGTTGAAGTGAGAAGAACTACCAAGAAGAGAGGGTGTAATCAGAACATGAAGGCCGTAACATACATATGTCCTTGACATATACATCAGGGTTGAATAGATCAAGTTGTTCAACTACACGGAAAAAGAATCCCTTCTCATACTCATACTCAGTGTACCTTTTTACATACGGAGCGGCTCGTGCTGCATTCAGGGACTGCTCCTAAGGTAGGACTGGTGGGCCTTCTTACATGGTCAAAGGCTGATGCTCTACTTGAAGAAGCGCAGGTGGCATCTCGACATTGTGTCAAACCACATCTGACCCACCCCATTGCAATTAAACAGTTTTGATTGGCTCAGCCAGATCGAAGCCGAGTGGAAATCAGTTTGAAAAGGAGCAGTGCCAGATTGATCTGCCAGAGCCAATCACTCACAGGCAGATGTGTCTGGTTTCCAGGCTACGCTGATAGCTGTTTCCTGCTGATACTGCAAGTGTATCCAGTAGTTGAGATGTTTATTCATGTATATTATCTATTGATTATGTGACTATAAAGGGCAGGGTGCTTTAGATAATTTGGTGATTTCCATAATTTCCATGACATAATTTCCACTTCAATTGTGTCTTTAAGCAAATACGCTGATATAAAAAAAAAGAAAAAAAAATTGATGTAAAGTGTTTATACATGGAGGTTTATTCTAGACCATGGAGCTGTTTGACCAAGATCCTCTCTTCATTGCAGGTTGTTTGAAGACAGTTGTTGGTACGGATTTGACCAAAATTGACCATGGTTTTCTACATAAGCAAAACGCTATCCCTACACCGAACAACAAGTTAGAGGAGGGTCTTAAGATGCTTTACCATCTGTCTGTTTTGGCAGTCATACACGTTTGGAGCACTCTTTCAAATACTGTGGTCTTGTACAAGCAGATGTAAGCCGTCTACACATGAAATTCTTGGAATTTTTAAAGAATCTTTACCCCTCCCATCAAATCCTGTTGACTTTCTGAATTGCCCCTCATTGCTGTATCTCATTTGATCATGCTGCCCAAACATGAAATGAGGTCCTCGTGGAATCACTGACATCTTAGTGATGCCAAGGGTATGTGTTTTATGCTCGGCTGTTGATTGATGTATAAAACTGTAACTTAATGAACCCTCAAATGCACATCAAAGCAAGAAGCAATTCCTTCTGATTTGTAAGATGTGAGCTCTTAAACATACTGTCAGAGAAGCAACCCAAATACAGGCAAAATCTTTTTTTTTTTTTAATCCTACAGAAAATACAAACATATGCTGGGATTTCATTTTTCGAACGTGGGTTAGATGAAGTCATTCACTGCCAGCAGCCGTAGTTTCTCTGTCTGTACTTATGCCCAAAGCGTTTCATGAAAAGTCTAAGGTCACTTTCTGTCATCACCTTATATACAATCTTTCTCTCACAGTATTTTTCACTAACACTATTCCAAAAGAATATGCTTGTCCCTGCACCTAAGGGCACTTTGGCAACACTGCCATCCTGCATACTTGAACTAAAAACCTCTACAATTTGCCATTAGCTAAACACTCTGAAAGTCCCTGCAAGCCCTGAGGCCAGGTGTTTCACTAAGAGCTACTCTGTCTGTCTTTTAGCCCTGAGCTACACTCCAGTTCAAACAGGAGAGGGCTTTGAGCCAGCAATCTAGCTGGTTACAGATTGGTTACACAGGTACTACCACTGAAGATGTGTAAAAAAGACCCGGGGATAGCCCTGTGTCCAGTACAACCCCCCTTCTAGGGGTATCAATAATTCAAAAGGACAAAGTGTTTGATACAGGACAGTAAAATGTTGCTTGCTTTACCCTCCTCTGTCAATATTTTGACAGTGAGTGTGAAAAGGGGAAGGAATCCAGGGGGACTCTGGCATGGAAAGTGTTCTTTCATGTTTTGCTAAGTGAGTGCTAGCTCTTCTTCGTACCAATTCTACATCCATGAAATGGAGTTAAGAGGAAGCCACTGTGAGGCTGCGGTCTGCTTGGACTGACTGACTAATTGAGTGACTGGCTGGTAAAATGACTGAGCCCCACACCTCCGGTGCCATCGTCTTCTTCTTCACCCCCTTCTTCTTCTTCTCCGTGGTGGCTGTCACTTCCAAAGTCTCACTCTGTCGGTTACTTCCGCCGTCTTTTGAGCTTTGAGTTCTTATTTCTCTTACACACCTTCACCTGCCTCCCACGGTAAAGTACTAAAGAAGAGGAGCGTAGGGAAGGAAGGAAGGTCATTAGAGTTACGAGGACAGGAGAATAACACATGGGGAGATGTAGAGAGCTGCAGAGATGAAGGGGTGAGAATAAAACAAATGGAGAGGTGTGCACCAAAGATAATGAGGCCACAAGAAAGGAAGCGACTGAAAGAAGTATAACAGTGTAATGCACTACTGCTAGCATACGACTGATTTAAAACAAATGGCTTCTATTGTGCTCACTTTTGAGGTCTATCTTAAGAATAAAAAGCTGCAGAACTTGTTTTTATTTTTCAAAAAAAGCCAGAGGTGCATCATCTAAAACAGTACTTAACAAGGATATACCGGTAAAACAGGTTGTCATCCACATTTGGGTTGCACATTGCAACTAATCACTTAACTCACCTCCCAAAAGTATCTTTGCTACGATGCATAAACACGTACGCACACATGCAAGCCTAAAGTGAGACTGGGTGTGAGGCGCAAACACTCCTTTAATTATGCTGTGAAGTTTTCTCCCAGATGCCCTAGTTATTCCGAGGAGCGGGGACGTGGCAAAGTCTTTGGGGACAGACGTCGCTCCCCGAAGAGGGCGAAGGAGGATGGAAGACATCCCTGGTGGCTCCAGGAAAGACCACGTCTGCACTCTCAAGGGAAGAGCAATGCGGGACCCTGTTTTCTCTGCTTTGTGTTCTGTCTCCAATGGATGAAAAGAAAACAAGACAACATCTCAGAGCTGCTTTTGTCTTTCCCGGGAACAAAATGATATATAAATAATTAATTAAAATGCTGGAATAAAGTCATCAGATGTGCTATTAGAGCTCTGTGCTCTGTTCTCTTTCATTTTCTGCTGAATTAATAACAGAAAGGGCCAATACATCTTTACAGATGACATGTTCTGGTTGAAAATGCCACACAGGCACAAGCTAACATTGAACTCCTCACATGAATACATTGTACAGACATATTGGTTCCTACATCTGATAAAAACTGTTTGGTTCTAACAAATTCCCAAATGGCTTAAGAGCAGAAGTGCTTTTTTAAGATGGGAATTTAGATGGATAGAATTGAAATTGAAATTAATGAATAAAACCAGTCCAGAACTACCATCAACCCCTCTTGCTGTCTATACATGATTCATGTTGTTTTCTGCTTGAGAAGCTTTATTGTGGCCTTGAGCATATTTTTACACTTCAAGTTTACAGTGGTTGTGTGTGTTAATGGAATGTAGCAGCATATCTGTCACATTCATTTGAACGATCTCCCTTTGTAAGGCATGAATGAGCTTCAGTTGGATAAAATGCTATTTGTATTTAACCAAACTTACACTGTCTTCTGCTTTCTTCAGTATATTTACATTATGGCAGTGATTTTTTTTAAAGGGAAATCAAATGTATAATAACAACAAGAAAATAATGAAAAGCAATTTTGTCACAATAATGACTAAAGGCAGGGAGCTCCATAGCTCAGAGACCCTGACAACACATGACTACCATTATCTATGATCAAAACAAAACAGGACATGTCCTTCATTGTGAACAAGCATAAAGGCTGTTTGTCCATATGGGCTATGATAGGACCTGATGGACCTGTGGTTCTTGAATTAGTGCCACACCATTGTCAGAGAAGAGCTAACTCATCTACCTACACTACTCATCTAAATAAATAGACAATGGAGAAAAAGGAAATAAATGAAATGTTCCGTTGTATTAAACACATAGCATTACTGAACCCCGACCTGACCTACTGAAGCAACCCCAGATCATAACACTGCTTCCACAGGCTTGTACTGTTGACACAAGGCATGATGGGTAATCACTTCATCTGCTTCTCTTCTCACCCTGATGATCCCATCACTCTAGAACAGGGTCAGTCTGGACTCATCAGACCACATGACCTTTTCCCACTGAAACAGTCTAATTATTATGCTCTCTATTAAACTGATGGTTGTTTAAGAGAAAAGAAGGTACTCACTGCATCTGTTAGGGTTAAAGAACTTGCAGATGCAACATATCAATCACTGCAGCAATGATCCAATGGAAGGACTGGAATTATTTACTTATTTAATTCAAAGTGGGGACTTTTCCAACTGGGCTGTGTATAAATTCTTGTATTTTAACTGGTCAATGACCATCTGACCACATTCACATCAAATGGTAGATGGAATGCTTTGGCTCCTCATTCCATCCCTTATGGAGGATACTGGGTAATTTACTTGATATTATGAGTCACATTAAAATCAATTAACACTCTGGCCTACACCACACTCATCGGTCAACTCTGTACTTCTATGTCTAATAACAGTGTCAGTTTTTCATTTATTTATTCTTTTTTTTATTTCCTGTCTCTCTGGTTACTTAGCTTGGTCTAATTACTATCATCTACATGGGCCGTAGGTTGCTTTTAGCGATGGCCCGAGTGATAATTAACAACTTTTCACATCACACGAGTTATGGTACTCTTTAATAATGTGTCAAGTGAGCTTTCAACTTTCAGCGTAAATTAAAGGCACTTATTTATACCAAATGGTGCTTCACTGTGTTTTACATTTTCTTTGGCTGACAAACATAATCCCATCTGTTTTAGGTATATGTGCTGCAGACATTTATGTGCACCAAAGCATGCTATTTCTGTGCATTATGCAGACTGAAGACAGACTCTTGAAAACAATGGAAAAAAGTGGCTCTTTATGTCCAAATGTCCTGATATTTGCCACTTAGAATGTGAGATTTTTTAGGCAGCATCTGAACCCTGAATATTGCAAGTTTTGAGAAAAATAGGTGTCCTTTTAAAGGAGTGATAGTTTGCTTTTTTTTAATAGAATTATGCATTTCAAAACATTTCCCTGTGGTCTACATAAACTGTAAATGCTCTGCTTGGGTCTGAATTCTTCATTAATTCAACTCCACAGGTCCATCTTCATCGCTGTTTCTGAGTAATGACACCAGAAAGGACGTTTTGAGCACTGGCCCTTTAAATGCACGAGCCACTTTATACCCCACCCCCTCCAGATTGTTGACTGTGCTGCTCTGTCTCATTCAACAAACAACTGAACATTTTAGGTAATCGGCTCGAAGTTTGGTCATATTTTCAGTTTTTACTACAACTGCTACTACTGATAAACAATTATGGTGTGCCTGGAGAAATGTTCGTCGGAAGTCTTGACCTTATACGTGCAAATGTCGTGACGTAACTAGTTATAAAACGTAACAAATTAACCATTCACCATTCTGCTGTTATGTTGCTGGACAAGTTTGAAAAAAAAAAAAAAAAAAAGCATAAATTAACCAGGAATTGAAATGGGTTGTAGAAATCCACTCGACTTTTGCCGGAATGAATATAAAGATAGCTTTGCAGCACCTGAAGGGTTCAAATTCAGACTTTTTGAACTATTAGAGTCCCTAAATATACAAATAAACGGACCAAAGACTTTTAGCAAAATATGACCCCTTTAAAGTTGGTTGCTTTTGTTTGGATGTAGTCATTCGAATACCATAGAGTGCTCTCTCATTTGTGCATGTTCCACCAAAACAAGTTTTTTTCCCCCAACATTGTTGCAACATCCTGAAAATGGCAAGTTTTAACAAAGACACACATCTTTCTGTGTGCCACTTTGTTCTGTAAGAATTGTGTCCTAATACTACAATGTACATTCTCATGTGCACATTCCACCTAAACAGCTTCTCCACTGACATTATTTTGCCAATGCACTTTGCCGCATTCTGCACTCAGCGTGACCTTATACTAACCAAATAATCCAGAGAACTTTTACCCCTATATGTCAGACTGTGAAACATGATTATGCAAGGCTACTAACCAACAGAATATGGTAGATCGGAGCAGATACTCCACATGACAGTGACATAACAAGCTTATTAGTATTTGTCTAATGTAATAAAGCTGTCTGCCTTTTGTAACAAGTCTGGTTTGGTGGTAAGAGATCCAAAAGTATTCATCAAAGAAGTTACTGTCAAAAAACATGTAATGCTTTATTAGCGTGAGCAGCTCTATTGGCTCAGTGCATTCAACACTCACAATAACCCTGGATAAACTGACATGTTGGACAGGACTAGGACAAGGTTTCAACAGCCGTCAGTAGCAGCACAGGTTTTTGCTGACCGTCTGACAGTATGGAGTGAAATGTAAGGGT
Source organism: Apogon hyalosoma (assembly GCA_037367295.1). Taxonomy (NCBI): domain Eukaryota; kingdom Metazoa; phylum Chordata; class Actinopteri; order Kurtiformes; family Apogonidae; genus Apogon; species Apogon hyalosoma. Next base: position 35,568,705 of record JAPQRP010000001.1, read on the forward strand.
AACACAAGCATAAACAGCCTGTCTGTCTCCACTGTCTTCAGCCTCACTCTGACTGACACAGTCCAGATAAACACAGCTCAGTCTGTTTTACCACCCAGGCGAATGAATACCCTTTTATTTACCGACTGCTTTCATTACAATCTGTATTATTTTCATTATCATTATTACTGTCATCATCAGTGCTTTTTACCCCTCGGCCAACTTCGGGCCAAAGGGGTATTGTCATCGTTTTATCATCTGTCTGTCCATCCATTCAATAACCTAATCACATTATCTGAAGAATGCATTGAGAGATCTGCACCAAATTTACACAAAGACAATCTAATGTAAATTATAGGGAAGTGACTTTCAACCGAATCTTACACTATATTTGGCAGAGGGGTATTAGAAGTGAGCTGCACGTTATGCTTATTCTAGCAGACTTATCACTGGCTCTGAACACTGGTGACAATCATCTGTAAGCGGTTATCGTCTGTCATTAGTTAAGTGGTCAGTCAATGGTATTTACTTACACACTTTCAACACAGAACAGATCCTTTCAAATATCTCAGCGCAATACAATCAGTACAAAATACAGTGGTGCCTTGACTTACGCGTGCACCAATTTATGCGTTTTCCGAGTAGCAAGTCATCACTTGGTCGATTTTTTGCTCTGAGTTGCGAGCCAAAATGTGTGTTATAAGTGAGCTTCAGATACGCTGCCGCTAGTTGTCGTAGCCAATAAAAAGAAACATGTTGGACGACAGCCAGTAGGTACTCTGGTGGTGGATCCTCCATGTCTCTGCTCACCACGGCGTCTTGAGGAGTACTGACGAGTTCTTCCTGTAAACCCCATGTTTATATATAGTCGACCAAGCAGCTCTGGAGCCACACGTGGCTCTTTCATCCCTTTGCTCTCTGTGGCTTTGGAAAATTAATGAGTAGTTAATTAAACTTTATTGTATTTTAGTTCTTTTGTTTTTTAAATGTAATTCTAAATTTGAAGGAGATGGTGGTATTAGGTATTACAGGTATTATCTCCTGCTGCACTACAAAATCTGGTTGCTGTCCATAGAGGAGGTGCTGAAACGCTTTGCCACGTGTCTGGAAGAGGTGAAAAGAGGTCGTCCAGAACATACGTCAATATGCGTTGGAGATAAGTTTGAAATAAGTTACACATAGGTTCAAAGCATGTTACTCATAGTTTAGAAACAACTTTTGGATACACTTGACATTATCTCTGCATATATCGACTTATGGGGCTGGAACGGATTAATGGCATTTCAATTAATTTCAATGGGGAAAATTGATTTGATATACGAGGAAGCAGAGTTATGAGCTCAGTCATGGAACAAATTAAACTCGTAAGTCAAGGTATTACTGTAACGCAATCATAATGAAGTGAATGTTGCTGAATACTGAAATGACTCAGATAATGTACACTAACATATTCAGCTACATGACATGGAAAATGTGAAAAGCTCTGAAACCACTTTTACTATACCCCCCATGTGTTGACAGGAGAATGCAGTATGATCATGTTATCCCATTTCAGGTGTTATAGGTGTTGTTGGTACTTGTTTTATTTCTCATTCGGATTTTAGAAAGAGTAGGGGTAGCATAGCATGACCATAGAAAATGCCAGATTTGATTCAGCGCAAGAAGTTCTGCCCATAATTCTAGTAAAGCATTATGAAGCAAAGGAATAAGCTCGATACACTTCCCCACAGGAGTTTGCTAGACACCGGGTTGAGACATTCTGATAGTAAGTGAATATGTCTTGTAGGTTTAGTTAATAAGACAGATAAGCTAACAATTGTATACTGCTTTTCCACTTATAGTCTGGTCAACTATATAGTATTCTTTTAGTGCGGCTGATCATAGTGACACAACGTAAACTTACTGTGACAGCATCTTCAGTGCAATAAGGAAAGGCAACAAAATGGCAAGATGAAACGTGTTCCATACTGGGCTTTTTGGTTAAGGGGACGTTAACTCTGGCCCACATTAAATCAGATTAGCTACGATTCAACCTGTCATCAAACAGAAAAAGAGGAAGTCTGGTCTGACCTGACGTTAGGGACAATGTGCCACGTCATAGTGGACTCCGGCTCCCACTAGTACTGCTTTTACACTGATGATATCAGCTCAGTTGGTCTTGACTCAGTCTGGCTCAGTTTTAACACCAGTATATTGCACTACAGTTGGAGGTATAGTACTTAAACTTTTGCGATGTCTTACGCATAATTCGGACCGCCGGCAATGCAACACAATTTCCAAAATAAAACGTTATTTTAATATTTTTTTTGTGATAAGTATATCATTGTAGTCAGTTCATCAATATGGGGTGTATTTGCACATTTTCAGATTTCCCTCTAGCTTGGCTTAGTGTTATATGTCGCAACGTGACACACATCTGTACTGGTGCAGAGACGATTCTATGATCTGCATGATTTTTCCATCATGCCTAGTACCACCATAGCTCACCTGAAACCTTGGCAAAGGTGATGTTGGAAATACCATCCAATGGTACCTAGTGGTCCCAGCACTCTCGCACTTGAAATGAAAAAAACAAACAAAAAAAAAACAAAAACATGCTGTCAGAATGAGTTGAGCTGATGATGTTGGTGGAAAAGTGGCATTTGTGCAGCGATACATTTGAACGTGTTAAGGTGTAAGTAAGCCTTGTCTACAGAGTAACAATGCAGAGTTGTTAAAAGAGTTTAAAAAAAACTAACAAAGGCACCGTCACATGAATTTTATTTTGTTTCTGTTGTGATTTGAACAAACTGGGCTGCAGTTTTACAAGATATACTTAGCTTCATTAAAAACGCACAGGTCAAAATAATCTCAATATTTGGAGATATATTAAATTAATTGGTTTGGGGTTACCTTCATATTAAAGAGGGAAGCACTGGTCATTAGAGAA
>JAPQRP010000001.1:35574309-35590563 GCA_037367295.1 Apogon hyalosoma
TTTTTGGGGGGGGTATTGATAGGAGAAGGGAACTTGGAGTGATTGACAGGGTTTGGGGGTAGGAACAAAAGGGTCATTGACATAGATTCCTGGCAAGAATTGCAACGGCTCATTGTAATGTGTGTTTATGGTCAGAGGGGGCCAACAACAAACTTACCGGACCATTTTGTTATTGTTGTTGTTGTTTTTTTGGGCTTCTAAAACGTTCCCCTTGATCGTCACCATTTTTGAGGTTATATAGAGTGAAAAAAATATAATATTTGGGCTTCAACATTTTTCTTCTACACCTTGTTCAAACGTAAGCTCACATAAAGACATTTTACAGAGTGTAAATAATAAGACTCAGTCCAGAAGTGGTAATATTAATTCAGTTATGGCCCTTAACATTCATATTCTTTTGATCCTCCTTTAAGTGTCAGATAAAGTCCCTGACCAGCAGCTTACACATTCAATACAAGGTTTCTTCTTCTTTTCAGAAACAAGTCTCCAAGTCTCTCTTCTTTTATTCTTTTTTTTTTTTTTTTTTTTTTTATGTTTAATGGTGAGTTGTTCTCATTTCATATTGGACTTGAGTGAGTACATGTGCTCTTATAGTTTCTTTTTTCCTACTACCCTCTGATTCACAGTTTCCCTGGCCAATCTAATTCCTTTTTTTTTTTTTTTTTTAAATATATATATATAGTATGTTAAAATAGCATGTCCTTGTGGCAGTGTACATGCTATGGTCACAGTTTCCATTTTACTCCTTTTTTCTTTTTAAATTAAATTACAGCATCATTTCAGACATTTATAAGGTATGATTTCAGAATATTCTGTGTACATTATTGTGAGCGCTGCCTCAAGTTCAAAGGTGCTTTTTCAAATAGTTTATTATTAAACACTGAAAAATTAACTGCAATTATGAACAGAGTAGGGAAAAAAATGACAGTTTTGACATCATGTCAAAAATATCAGTCACTGTGCTCACCGAGTTAGTAACATTGAATCTTCCCTCTATCCAAACTGAGAGGAAGAAGCAGTGCCCAGGGGCTAAATGAGAACATCAATTGCACCTACATGTTGGCTCCGACAGACTAAAGGCAAAGACACACCAACCCGATTTTCAGCGGTAGGACATCATCGGGCAGTCTGGTGAGGTCGGTGACATGAGTCTGTTTGGTGTGTTCCATGCGACTGGCCACTGTTAATGCTGTCACCATTCTTTTCAGCAGATTCTACAAGTGTAATTGGCCACAACCAGTCACTCAGTCGGACTAATCTGATTGGTGGAGGGATAGCCCTCGACTAGTGAATCAGTGAACAAGCAGTTTACATGCAAATACAGCTATGCCAAGGTACTTCACACTATTACCGTCTTCTAAAACAGGCCATGAACTGCTCATGTCGTATCTGAATGAGTGCCAGTCAGTGTTGCCGATGGACTTCATTCCATGAAGTGAACACTGTGAGTATTGTTTCTCCTCAATTTTTGCCTGTGACATCTTTCTTCTTCCACAAGAAGAAGCCTGAGAGCTGATGACGCCAGTATCTTCTTTTTACAAGCCATCTGTTCAACGAATACAACAACAACAACCCTTATTGACTACTCAACACTCTCTGCTGACAATAATGACTGACGACAGCGAGCTCTGTGTTTTGGTCTAGAAAAATGTCCCGTCATTTTCCGGTTTTATATCTCGTGCAAGTTCAGAACGTATGTTCAAGTCAGTTGTCAATTAGGTGTATTTTTCATACTTTTCTGACTGTATCAGAGAGACGGGAGCTATCTTTTCTGACAACGACCTGCTGTTGAGTTGGTGTGTCTTCACACTAACACTTAAGAATATTTAAGAATTATACTGATGCTCATAATACACTACTCACTAAGAGGACCAACAAATGACACATATTTTAACTGGTGTGGTAAGAGACTGAAACTTCTGGCTTTAAGACAGTCATTCAAAAAACAATGGGTGACATCAAAGTCGCTCCACCCATGTCTTATGTACAGTCTATTTCTAAAGTGCATATGCTAACATTGCACACGGATTGCACAACTTTTGCAAGTGAAAAACCATTGAAAACAAGAAAAATATATAGGTGGTACCTGTGGAATAACCATTTATTCTTATTATCCCACAATCCTAGAGTGTAACATAATACATAACATTAATGACCATCAGAACTACTGATCTGCTTTTAATGAAGTTACTGCTGCTACCCAACATCTTCTGGGGTTCAGAGCAGAGGCGATTGCTTTGAGACAGCAAGAGAAGCTGAACTTCCCCGAACATTTCAGGAAATGAATGGACAGAATTGTACTGTTGAATTTACAATAAAGATATGAATTCCCTGAATTCACTGTTGAATTCCCCATTGATGTCGAGCATCAATGTATTGTCTATGAGGCAGCAACGAGCATTTTTTTTATTCACTGCAGGGAAGCATGGTGGTCATTGGCTAAATGCATAAAATGATCCGACCCAAAACCTTCCCCCTCCCATGGACATTCAGCATCTCTGGGGGTGAATGGGTCAATAGGTGGGCCAGGTTGCTGGACTTTGGACGTTGGATTGGATGAACTGTTTGAAAGAGTAGGTATTGGTCCAGAAGGCTGAACCCGTTTTGACTGAGAGTGATGTTGAAACATGCTGGTATTGGAGCACATTGGAGCTCAGTCCCATGCGGATATCAGTGGAAGAGAGGTGTGAGTTGCTGTGGTTTCATGGTATAGATGAAGTAGGGGTGTGTGATATGACGATATTAGATCGAACCCCACAATGAGTATTCACAGTGAAAGTGAAACTGAAAATGACAGGGCAAGTCTATCATAACTTAAGATTTGGTCCAAACAGAGTCAGGCGTACTTGATTCTATGGACATCTGCACACATCAGCCTGTTTTTGAATATGAAATTGGTATGCTCAATTGAAACTTCCAACGTCTGCAGACAGTGCACGTGGAGTAGGCACCACTCACAGTACCCGCACAGAATGTCCGACTGTTGGAGCCTTTAAAGGCTCCTGCTGTCGTACAGCTAATTTTCCTTTAATCTATCTTCGGAAACTTTAATCCGAGGGGGCAGGACGTGAGTCCTCTACGTCCTCCACATACAGGTCTGTGGCATTATACTTAGAATAACATATGTCAAACTACAAACCTGTTCAATCAGCTGAAGAGACAGTATCCAAACAGTATGTTCTGTATTTTTTATTTTTTTTTACTTTTCATGTTTAGTGAAAAAACCAAGTGCAGTTTAGTTTTTATGTTTAAGAGTGCACTTAATCAGTGTTGGTCACATTTTAGTATGTTTATATTCTTGGCACAGGTTGGCAAAATTGCACAAATGAAATTAAAAATGTTCTGCAAGGTTCTTTGGGCTAATTTTTTATTTTTTTTCTTTTAGGACTATGTTTTACATGGGGAAATTGTTTGGTTGCATTGTTCAGAAGCTTGCAAATTAGTCTCAAAGATCAGTGTAAAGAATCATGATAAAATCAAGATTGTGAATTTATTTTTTAAAAATCGTGATATTTTAGCCACATCACCCACCCCTACGATGAAGCATAACAGCCTCAGTTAAGCAGTCTTTTTATTTTTCATCGCTTTGCTAGAATACGACAAGTTTTATGATGGAGCTGTACGATGAGCTTCCCCTGTTTTAAAGACCAGCAGCCACCACTAGTTCTGAGGTACAGTAAAAAAAAAAAACAAACATCCAGTTGTGATACTAAAATAGAACATCAGTACTAAGGTTTTTTATGAAGTAGTTAAGATATCTTTATATTAAGAGTCAGACAACACATGTGAGACCTCCCTGAAATGCCTTAATCACTGGAGTTAATTTTGATGGACATTTCAGTTCATGGCATCTGAGGGCTTTTTACTATAGACCAATCTGTGGCTGAAATGCAGAAAAGCACCTCAAGCACTAGAAATCCTGATTCAAAACAAGGGCAAATTGCTGTCAAAACTTAACAAAGCAAACATATATTCAGTGTAAAATCTTTTGTGAATAGATTCTTAAACCTGAGCAGATTGTATGTGCAAATGCAGCGGAGTTCCACATTGAATGAGTGGGCGCAATCCGTTCTTTTTGGATCTAAAATCTTCTTACTCTTTTATTCCTTTAAAGAAGAGCAGCAGATAAACTGATGGAAGCCATTTAAAAAGAGTATAAAGGAAACAACAAACAGATGAGAAAATAAGTGGAGATGGCAGAAATAAACAGTTCTAAATATAAGTCAAAGGGTTGGCAAGACAAGCAAGAGTCAAATGAAACCAAGATTGCTTAATCATGAAGGTGGCATGAGGTGCCTTTACTCATTAGTTGAAGCGATAAAACCAGAGGAATTGGCAAATAGCAGATGACTGGCACAGACCCAGAAGGTTCAAGAAGTAGGCGTCTTAGTATATAGTGGCACGTTAAAAGTCCTTGGACAATCTTGGAAAATTAGGCATTTAAATAAATCACACTGACTCACCGTTTACTCAAATTGTCTTGGCTAGGCTTGGTTGCCTTTTTTTTTTTTTTTTTTTCTAATTTACTTGAGCACCAAAATGTACTTACATATAAAAGCTCTATGGGACATTGCAAAATTTATATTCTGTTTGTGTGCTCCCTTTCATTTTGTCTTTTTCCCTCTGCTGTTGCTACTCTATAAACCTTATTTCTCCATGGAAATCATTAAGGTTTTTCTGATCTTATTTAAAGTTTAATCGAGTAAGTAAAATATTAAGCACATCTTACAAACACTTACTTAGGTATCCGTCCGAAATGATACACTTTGAAAGTAATTTATTGATAGTACTAACACAGAGACATCTCCCACTGGATGGCATTAGTAGATGAAGTGAAAGATCTGATTAGAATTTTTAGATTGAAGCATTTGGATAGAAGTGTTACTAATCCCATCATGTGTATGTAACTTACAGAGAGTCTGTGTGAAGCTGTAGATGCCATATAAAGACGTTAATAATTGCATATGTAATCGCCAAACTCAAATCATGTCAAAGCCAACTCAAAGTAGTTCATTATTTCAATGATTTTCCAGGGCAGAAAATGTTCACAGTGCCAAGGTAAATGTATATTAATAGCTTTTTTAATGAGACCACTGTGATCAAAGTATCTGTCTGTGGAGATCATGCCAGATGGTTAGAAAAGTACTAAAACGTGGAAATGTCCCCTGGAAAATGTGGTGATTATTGACTTTTTGAGGTCTTTAAATATAAGTTAAAACGTTGTTTTTTGAAGAATTTGTCAAAAAAAAAAATTAAATTAAATGATTAAGATATGTCCTGCTAAACATTTCCTTTTCATATCTAAAGGAGAAAAATATGAGTGGCTAACTGAGACTGGCTGCTGTTTCTTTTGGGGAAAATTATTAAAGTATAGCCTGGTGTACTATGGTCTTGTTTATTCACTGTGGGAGTTGATGCAGAGCTGTTGAAAGGTTTAGGACAATGCTTTTCTCATACAGAAACTTTGGCACTTTGATAGGACACCAAAAGAAATGATAAAACAAAACAATACAAGAAAAGAAAAATGAGTATATAAACTGAATAAATGACCACTTACTGTGGAGGGAGAATAATGAAGGAATGTTGGCCAACATGACTGAGTATGAGAGCCGCGGTTTTGCGATGCAGAGAAAATGAGGGCTATGTCAGTGACAGCGTGGTGTCAGATGGATTTACATAAGAAACAGTGTGATCTAAGAGCAGCCAAAGCCCGGCTTTAGTGGAGGGGCTCAGCTAGGGCTGTTATGGTACAACATGACACAAGACCTGATTTTAATGCAGCGCTTTTACACAAATGCATGCACATTGGTGAACACATGAGTGCGCATATTTGTATTAGTATTTGGGAAAGAATGGTGTTCTAATGACAAAAAATAACCATCTTTTCCTCTCCTGTGTTTGTCCTGTTAGTCGTCATGTCCTCTTCACTCTTGACATCCCAGGTATCGCTAGACCAAATGGAGAATTTTCTCACATAATTGCTTTGGGTTTGTTTCTTTTTCTTGTGTTAGCTGGACATTTTCAGGGTGAGCATCTAGGGGCTCAGATCAACGACATTCCACTCATCACATCCAACCATTCATCCATCCATTTTCAGGCATCTGTGGTGGAGGCAGGACATCCTCCACCCTGCGTCCTCTAGTTGATCCCAAGATATATGCACTTCTTCCAAGTGACTTTTTGTTTTAAGGGAGACATATTCTTATGAGAAAACAAAAAACACTTCAGCTCACTCAGTTCAGCAGCTTCAGCTCCCTTTCTCACCCAGGGGGAAACTGAACTAGCACATTAAACTAATTCCATCAATTTCTTTGTGTGATCTCATTTGTTTGTCTTTATGAAAGACACTCAACTGGCGTCCATTCCCTGAGAGGCTGTGGATGGAGTTCTGGTTTGGTGCTAAATAGTCAGTCGGCAAAAAGAAGAAGCTTCTTGAATGAAAAGCTGACTGAGGAAACAAATTCAAGACATGAAGTGAGAACCTTACATTTTCTTCTTCCAGTGTGATGTGCTTTCAGATATGTGAACTCGAAGCAAGACTTCCTGTTGAAAATGTCTTTATAGATCATTTGAGCACTCTGTTTTTCATGGTCCAGAGTGTAATGTCTTTAAATCCTCTTAACTCTGGTCCACACTCAGACACAATAGAAGATGGTAATGCACCTCAATCTTGATTCCACCCAGCGTTGCCAGACATCCGACAGTTATCATATTTGTACAATAATTTCACCCTCTGTACGATGACTGATCAATAATTCCAAAAATGAATGGGGAAGAAAAACAGCAGTTTTACTGGGTGGTTACAAACCAGGGCTCTTAAGGTAAAACCTTATTATAAGCTATACTATACACAGTCTGTGGTAATGTTTTACTGACGCAGATGGTCCTGAGCAATGCCAAATCAGGTATGTACGATAATGTTCCTCAAAATACGATAATTTTAAGTGTCTGGTACGACAATTTGTTATTTCCCATCTGGCAACACTGATTCCACCCACTGTAAGATAGAAATAAAATAGGACCAAGGGTCATGTAGTCCAGTAGTATATTTAAAGACATTACTTGACATTCATTTGACCTTTTAAGATCACGCAAGGGCAAAGGTCATGGCACCAAATGAAAGCATATATGAGACTTCCTATCTATTGCCAGTAGTAATTATTTCAATATGTTCAACTGTTTTGAACTTATAGCACTTTGAAAAACCAATAGGGATTTTTAAAATTGAAAAAAACTTAATTAAAATTTCTAAAATCAATATTTCTCAATTACTTGAGCAAACTTGGTAGACCTTACCCCAAAGAACCTCTGCTATGAATTTCAGTTGATTCTGGCTGGTGGTTTTGGAGAAGTTTCTAGAAATCTGACCACAGATGACCTTGGGTTTGACCGGTCAAGGTCACTCAAGGTCAAAGCTCATAGCACCAAATGAAAGCCCATATGTAACTTCCTATCTATTGCCAATAGTAATTATATAAATATCTTCAACTGTTTTCAAGTTAAGGCACTTTGAAACGTGTCCTTTTATAAACCAATGGGGATTTTTAAAATGTCAAAAATTCATGAAAAATTAAAAATGTCTAATTCTTTGAACAAACTTGGTAGACCTTACCCAAAGGATGTTCCACAACAAATATCAGGTCATTGTGACTGACGGTTTTTGGAGAGGATTTTTGAAAAATTGTTTACAGACAGACGATGGATGGACGCCAACTGATTCCAATAGTTCATCAGGTCAGTTCTGAGCTACTGGAGAAACACGTTGCAGAATCCTTGATAGCGATTCCACTTCCTCTTTAGATCTAAAAGGCTCATTTGGAGGTAATGAAATCCAGGCAATTCATATTTTCCAGTCATCATATGATTCTGAAAGTAAAATTATAAATATTGACCTCCATTTCTGTCTGAACATATCATAGAGAAAGTAAATGTTATTCTTAACCCTTCTGTCAACAGTGAATATCCATCCATTTTCAGAACCACTTGTTTGCAAGGGATGTTGGAGCCAATCGTAGCTACCACCAGGTGAAGGTACGGTCTATCCTGGACATTGTTGCCTGTTCTTCCCAGGGCTGACACATATACACAAACAACCATTCACACATGGGTGATTTACATTGACCAAATAACCTATTAAGGTGCATGTCTTTGGATGGTGGGAGGAATCTGGAGGACCAGGAGAGAACCCACCCAGACACAGAAAGGCCCACACCGGTTGGCACTGGAAATGAACCCACAACCTTCTACCACAACCAGAAATATGTGTTGGTTATTCTGTACAATTGAGAAATGAAGTCCCAACCCACTGGTCTGTTGATAAATGGGTTCCTAGTTTGGAAAAAGTATGAGTGATTCTCAATGGACTTTTTTTTTTTTTTAATCCTGTTTATATTGTACAAACCAGGGACCTTTCTGTGTGGAGTCTGCATGTTCTTCACATGTTTGCATGGGTTCTCTCCGGGCACTCCAGCTTCCTCCCACCATCCGAAGACATGCACTGGTAGGCTAACTGGTTGGCTGATTAGTCGTTCGTCTCTATATTTCAGCCCTGTGATGAACTGGCAACTCGCCCAGGTTGTACCCCACCTTCGCCCATAGGTAGCTGGGATAGTCTCCAGCACCCCCTGCAACTCTACTGAGGATAATGCGGGTTCAGAAGAGGAATGAATGGATGTTTATAGTTTATATTGTACCACCATTTACCTATGTGATGCTTGACAATTTAAAAGATAATTTCCCACATCAAGAAAGTTGCACTTTATTGTAAAGATAATAAAGTAACAACCAGTTTAGACTGGCTGGCACAGCAGATTGCATTTCTTCTGCACGTGATACATGTTACTAACACCAAAATCATCACCTTATTTTTTGGGAGGTTGGTGGAGTCTTCTGAGAGGTGATAATCAGTACAAATCTGTTAGAGCTGCAGAGACACCTTCCAACAACTCTACACAGATCCAGGAGAGTGACAGTAAAGATGGTGTCGTCTTTGTGGTCTTTCTTCTTTTCATAAGCCACTCTTTCACAGAGGTCCTGAAAAAAAGGCAAGATGGTGATCCCACCTTTTTTCCACCACTGAACGATTTCCACAGCCAAGCCAAAGGAGTGACCGAGGTGAGACAGGCTGGACTTTTACACAGCGGACCTGCGTTTGGAATCAAAGGGACGGTGGTGCAGTGCATAATGTGACGTATCACTTCCGTGTCGGAAATACCCCTGAGCATTGTGGTGTTGCCAACCTTTCACCGTTCCCCAAATGTTAGCATGGATAGAGTCCTCCGCCCGGAGTGGCAACAGTTTGCGGATCTCGGCGTCTCCCCAGTTCAACATCTTTCTAGTCACACTGATATGCTTGTTTACTGTACATTGCCCGCGCTTATTTTTAAATCCACAGTGCAGGGGTCGCACATGTAACCACAGCATCAAAACATCACACCTTGGTTGCGGAACGAGAAGTGTTCCTTTTACATAACATTCCGGAATCATGATTCCACCTTTATCACGACTCTATTACTACCTCCAGAAGCGTTACAGAGCCACGATAAAGGTGGGACCAAAGGATCCCACCGTTTTGTTTACATAGACGTTATTCCAGAATAAAGGTAAAATATTCCCACAACAGAAGTTCTGTGTAAAAGGGGCTATAGTCTAACAATAAAACAAACTGCAATCTGACAACAGACCGTCTTTTGTGATTTGAAAAGTGATTTTTAAACAAACAACACTGAACAAACATCACATATGGGAATGATGTCATAATTCAAACTTGATCAAAGCATTATTTGTTTCTTGTTATTTACTGCAACATAGTTCTTAGGTCCCATGGGACACAACCTGAAGGGGTGGGGCTTCACCTCTATTCATACCTCATCTAATCTTGAAGTTCTTATTTTTACCTAATTTTTTTAAAAACTAATTTTTCCCAAAGTTAGACTGTGCTCCTTTTCTGTTTCAACCCAAGCAAACCTTTTTTTTTTTTTTTTAGATTTGATCCAAGCCTGACCTTACCCTAAGACCATTGCTAGCTTAGTAATGGTGTTACTTCATGTTTGTTCATGTCAACAAATGAATGGCCGACTCCTAGAGCACAGATTTCTGATTAACACATTGACCTGCATGAATGTTCCACAGTGCTTTATTTGTGTCATCATCAAAACACAATAGTGATTGTAAACATTTTAGAATTACTTGTAGTATATTTACTGTTCCACCATTTAATGTCATACTTCAGCCACAAGCCAAGGCACTCATTTGTCAACCAATTCAAGTTCAGGTTGAGTGACTTCTCACTTACAAGCTTTACGCAAAGGGTATGATATATATGTATTTTTTTTTTTTTACATGTATTTACAAACTGCGTTTTTTCCCTCAGTCATTACCTATTCATGAACATATGTTTAGACTGAAATATAAATCAACTTTAAGACCTATGCCTTCAAGCTCTACTTCATCACCGCAGCTATAGTTAGATACCAAGTGGTACGATGCAGATGCTCCACAAATCCACCTGTCCAACCGGGCTGTTGATCTCATCATATACTCGCTCGTAAATGAGACCCCAAGACACTTTCTCTTGATGTTGTATTGACACGGTATAACCATTATTCACTGCAATAAACTGAATACATACACACTGTTCAAAGGAAGCAAAGCCGTTTTGTAAAGCCAAAACACAAAACTAAAAGCTGGTATAAAAATGTCCACAGTGAATTTTGCTTTCAAATAAAAAGTACAAAAAAAAAAATAACCATTTCTTATGAAAGTCCATTCAGTTCTCTCTTGCATGGGTGAAATGTAATAGAACTATGTTAAAACACACGCGCACACACGCACACACACACACACACACACACCCTCATAGTCCTGCCTCATGCCCTTATTGAAAGCTTTGCCGGGCTTTGTTCCTCATTTGAGTGTGAGAACCTTGTTGTTCTTTTAATGTATGTCTCTAAGTCCAACAAACACACACAAGATTGCACAGTCACACACAAACACACGACACAGATTCATATGTGCACATCGACATAAACACACAAACTAATTCATACTCGCATACACACACTCACAAACCTTTATACACACACCATGCCGCACCCCACTTCTGTTTAGGGAAAAAAGTAATTACTTTCTCTCCCTGCCTCAATGCCTTCAAAAGCCTCAGTGGGGCGATTCCCCGGTGAGCCAGTGAAATTCACTTAAACAGCTTTTGAGAGAGTAAGCAGTCTTATTGTTGTGCACTGAAACTTTGATTGGAAAGGGAGAAAAAATGAGAGGAGGTAGAGGAGGGGCCATGTGAAGATTGGTAAATAAAACTGTTGGGCAGTATTATTTTTCTGTCTTTTCTACCCCCACTTCTTTTACCTCCTTCAGTCTTTGTTCTCTTTGACTCTGCTAACTACTGTAGGCAGACAGCAACAGTGGCTAAAGCCCAGTGCAAGGTGCCACGCTGTGTCTTTTAAAACACAGGTGTGGCACAATGAATGTGTGTGGCTGATGCACTGACGCATGTACCGCCAACCGCAACCCACCCATTAAAAATCAATATTGCCGCAATCTTTCAGAATCAATTCTCATCATCCTGAGTCTTTATGAGCACTCGACAACATTTTGAGATTGCTTGGCCTTGACTTTGAGCTGCTCACTCGGTCCACCTGTAAGACTTTTTTTTTTTTTTTACCCTATCGGGACTCTTTAAATGGCTTCAAAGTCGATACACAGACACGAGTGATATCCCACAGATTCCCACTCAGGGCAGCTAACAGGAGAATCCCAGTGGTATGCTGCAGAGAGAAGAAAGACTAAATAAATTAACAAAGCTCAGTCTAAAGGCTCTGATTATGCGTCCTAGGGTGGACTTGAGGGAGAGTTCTTTGAGCAAGTTATCATGTCTAAGCCTTATGACGCACTGGAGAGATTTGCAGTGCAGTGTTAGAAATTTCATCATGTCACTGTAGTGCTAATATTTTTATGAAGTTGTGCAAACAATGTGTTCACATGCAGCTGTAAGGAATGTATTAAATGGGGTTTCCAAGACACACACACATATATACTCCATATTTGTATTTATGTGTCTGCATGTGCTGGGAAACTATAGAACACTCCAGGGGAAATGGAAAGGGATGGATGAAGCAGCTCGGAGAACAAAGAAAGTCTAGAGGGACTTTATTAACATATAAAGAGTTTGAGTGTATGTAGGTATGTGTTGTGTAGTTGTGTGCTTCTCTACATGTGGATAAATATCTTTGGACATGCCTGTGAGTGTGCAAGCTCATGTTTGTGCGGCTGTGGTGTA
Organism: Apogon hyalosoma; assembly: GCA_037367295.1. NCBI lineage: Eukaryota > Metazoa > Chordata > Actinopteri > Kurtiformes > Apogonidae > Apogon > Apogon hyalosoma. Next base: position 35,586,602 of record JAPQRP010000001.1, read on the forward strand.
TGCGCTACCACCTCACTCCTCTACTGTATAGTTAAAAACAAAAAGGAAAAAAAAAGAAGACAAAGACACAGACACTAATAGGGTTGGTGAATTATGAAGAGAACAGAGAAGTGTTGCCCCCTTGGCAGCTCTGGGGGCTGAACATAGCTACTTATGTGGGAGCTTGTCTCTATTCTTTTCTCCCATCCCTTTTCTTTTCCGTTTCATCTTGCCATCTAGTGAATCTTTCAGTGCGAGGATTATCTTTTTGCATGTTCTTCCTGTGTCGGTATGTTTTTAAATGAAACCGTGGACTGACATCAGCTGTAATGACATGCACTCAGATCTGAGAAAACAGAAACAAGGAGGGAGGAACAATAAGAAAATAGATTTGGTACAAGAATGCAAAGCCAGTACACATGGACTGGTGGCGTGGTAAGAGGCAAGAGAAGGTAGAAATGATGGAATGGGTATATGGAGGTGTTCAGAGGTAGGCAAAGTCAGATTTTGAAGCTAGGGTGGGAGAGAAAAAGTGCAAGGAAGATATATGCGTGGGGGTTAGCGGTGCCTTTTTCCATCTCTTCTTCCCTTTGATCTCGGTGACTTCTCTTCACTTGCAAAGAAAGTAGGAGAAAGTGAGACAGGTAAAGAGAAGAAATAAGAGGCCGAGTTATGAAGAAACACAGGGAGACGAGCGCAAAAGGAAGCAAATGAGAATTTGGGTGAAAGATGGAAAAAGTTCCAAGTTAGAGAGAAATGCATAAATAAGAAGAGAGAGAGAGGAGAGAATTATAGAAAGAAGCTGAGTCACAGGGGGAAATGCTGGCAGATGAGACAGCTGGGAGTAATGTGATAGGAGGAACAGAGATGAGGAAAAACGGTGACAAACTTTCACAGCACTAATTATTATCAAGTAAAGTGAACAAGATCAGTTTTCATTTTAGACTGACATAGAATGTGATGGCGCAGGTGCTTTGGACTGTATTAGGCGTAACGTTATCTTGCATCATGCCACATTTATGTATATTTAATAAGAAGATTTGGTTTGCACGTAGCCGCATAAACACGTGGGAATTAATGAGCAGGTATTGAAAGACAAAATGGGCTAAATGGATAAATGACTCCAGTAAAACCTGTGTTGACTGATTTAGCAGGAACCGCAGGAAGTGATGGAAATGACATGACTGGATGAAAGTCATGGGAGAATTGGAGGAATAAAAAGGAAGAAGCCAAAGTGCCCCTTTTAAATCGGCAAGTTGGGACATTTCTAACGCCACAGGAGAATTAGATTTAGTAGCGAAGGTTGTTTGCAGGTTATGTCACGTCACAACGCCCACTGCAGGTGGAGGGCAGGGAGTGAATTTCTCCATGGAAAACACTGTCAAAATATCTCAGAATAGAGTGATCCTAAATGACTCACACCAGTCTATTTATGAAAATACAGGAAGTTTTTTTTTTTTTTTTTTTTTTTTTAATCAAGTAACCACACTTGCTGTCATGAGGAACAAAATGAAATGAACTGAGCAGCTTCGGAGCCTTTGTTGCAACTGTGTTCTGTAAATTTCGACTTGCGTGTAGGTTCATATTTTATTAAAGGAAAAAAAAAAGCAAGTAAAAGCAGCAACACAAAACAGGTCAAAAGTTACATAAAAGACAAATACGATGGACACAGTTCTTACTTACCTGTCCACTGATCACTGTCACTAGATGATAATTATAATCCACCATTTAATCTGTCATTGTTTTGTAAGTCTGATAGGTTCACTTACTTGATCTAAAGATGTTTTTTTGAGACATTTTGTCACACTGTTATATTGCTATGCAGACTTGATTTCATAAAATCGCATTGTATTGGTTCTTATGGCATTTGGCGTACTATATGCATTCATTTTCATCCTTCTGCGTGTTATTCAACGCCATTTGATTGCATGTAAACATATGCCAAGATCTCCAGTTTACATATCCGTAACCTAAACCCTAAACCTAACCCTAACCGCTAATCGTGTGGTATTTTACGCGACGTGAACATACACGCGATAAGCCTATAGTGCTTACAGATAACACGCCAATTAGAAGTGGCGTGTTATCTGTACGAAATTCATGACATCACATTGTGCTACGTACACAAATCAGAAGAGATTCATAATGTCTCTGAAACAGTCTTTGCTACACGTCCTCCCTTCTTCATTGATCTTTCACTTGTCCTCTTAAATTTGTTAATCCAGTCATGTCATGTTAACAACCACAATGTTAACATCGCTGTGCTGCATGTTTATTGATAAATTAATCCACAGCTGTTTTCAGTAGTAGTAGTATAGTAGTGGTAGTACTAATAATAGAGCCAGCACTATTATTAAAAGTACTAGTAGTAAAACTAACAGCAGAAGAGTAATAGCAGCAGTAAGTTGGGATGAATAACAAAAACAAAATGAAATGGAAAGGCATTGGCTACTGGTTGAAATGCTTAGAATTTTGCAGTGGGTGCATCCCCACTTGTTTGATTTTAGATTTTAGTGGATTTGTCCTGCGTCAAAGTCAGATAACCTACATAGGTGTCTGTGGATCACCGGCTCATCACTGCCGAATCTTATTGCCTTTAACTGTCGCAGATACTCAAATACTTAATACCCACTGTTAACCATTTAACCCCTGTGACATTATTTCAGGTAAACATGCTGCTGTGAATTTGTGTCTACAGAAATGTCATAAAATGTCCTGTGAGTATGTGCTTGTGTTCCTTTTCGTCAGTGGTTTTACGTTACTGTGTGTTTTAGGTCAAAACAGGGTAGAATAACAGAAAAAGACAAAGAGAGGAAGATGTACAGGTTTTTACTCTAGAAGGCACTCAGAATGTACATCAATAAGAGATGGAGGATGTCGAACATGAACTGTGAACTGGAACACACTGAACAACAAGCATTTGAAGTTTGGCCCAGTAGTTCTTATTTTGGGGCTCTTTTTTTCTAAATCAGTGCAACTGCTTTTTGGCACCGGGTTGAAGTCTAAAAAAAAGTAGTTACACAGTAAAAACTCAGTAAAAACAGTTAAAAAAAAAAAAAAAAAAAGGAAAATGACCACAACATTGCAAACAGTAAAAACAAAAAAAACTGTGTTAAAAAAAACAAACAAAGCCCAAACCATCTATTTTTATAGCGAGTGGGTCTCACTCACTCATTCTCTCCTCCCCTCAGTCATAAGACCTTGTCTCTCCTGTCTTTCTGCTGAAGTCAGCCTGAATTTGGTACTTTCCACCTGCTTTCCTTTCCTCATTTCTCACTTGCAGAGATCCATCAGGGGAAGTGAAACCTTGTTTTTCTCCCCTCTTTGGCAACAGGTTATCTTAGGCACAGAACACACAGTTCAGACAGGTCACCTCTGGAACAAAACATACAGTCACAACAAGTCAAAATAGTATGATTGCATTCTCTAATAAAGGACCATTCAGAGATAATACTTCAAAAGAATCATCTCCAACAAACCCCTTCACATTGATTCGCATATATCAACACTTGAATACAAAGGGATCATCTTCTTAATCGCCCATACAACATAACAATCAATTTACTCCAAATCATTACTGCCTCTCTCTATATGGAGGCGTCTAGTATCCGTTAGTTACATTTAAAAATCACTTTTCACAGTAGTTATCTTTTAAAATCTCGGTAATATATGGTAGGAAGCAGCACAAATTACTGATGCCATCTACCCTTATATAAAACCTGTTATTCACCCTATCTTAGGCATGCTTGGAATTCCCTGGACCTCGATCACACTTGACAGGGCAGGGCACTGAGCATGCTCAGATGTCTATGGAATGAGATCTATTCTATCAGATCTATTCTATCAAGCTTGGAAATTTTTACCATTGAGCAAATGGTTGATTTTTTTAAATGTATTTTTTATTTTATTTTATTTTACTTTATTGCCATTATCAACAAAAGACAGGCAATTAACAGTACATAACATGATTGCCTTGAGAGTAG
>JAPQRP010000001.1:35612535-35629637 GCA_037367295.1 Apogon hyalosoma
AGTTGTGCCATACTCTTTCCATTTCTGGATGATGGATTGAACAGTGCTCTGTGAGATGTTCAAAGCTTGGGAAATCTCTTTATAGCCTAACCCTGCTTTAAACTTCTCCACAACTTCATCCCTGACCTGTCTGGTGTGTTGCTTGGACTTCATGATGCTGTTTGCTCCCCAGTATTCACTTAAACCTCTTAGGCCATTACAAAACAGCTGTATTTGTACTGAGATTAGATGACACACAGGTGGACTCTATTTAGTCATTTGATCAACATTTGATCATTCAGCAATCATCAGGCAACTTCTGAAGGCAACTGGTTGCACTCAGAAAAAAGGGGGCTGAATACCTTTGCATACTGCACTTTTCAGTTTTTTATTTATTGTTTTATTTTAAAACAATATTAAAATCATGTATCATTTTCTTTCCACTTCACAATTGTATAATACTTTGTGCTGGTCTTTCACATAAAATTCAAATAAAATATATGTATGTTTGTGATCAAAGTGTGATAAAATGTGGAGAAGGGTATGAATACTTTTGCAAGCAACTGTATCTTTGACACTGATTTCTTTGTCAGACTTTATCATTATTAACCACCTCCGCTCTGCAGGTGCTACTGTGATTTATTTTTACTTTATTTCTTTGTACATCTTACTTTTTTTTCCTTTTACATTTATCTTCTTTTCTTCTCTAAATGTTCCAAAAGCCAAACAAGACTTGTGTGAAAGCAGTGAGGAGTGCAACGGCCGACTTCTCAGAAGAAATACTCTAAATGTTCGCCAACTATTTTCCTAATATTTCAACAAATGCATGTCATGTTTGTAATCCAGAAAAACGACCTAAATGCAGACTTGAGGACAGAGTTGAGAATGTACAGCAGCTAGAGTGTAAAACACCAGAAAAACCCACGAGGAGGCACTAGACTTAACAGAGCACATCATATTCAGTGACAGAAAGAGGTGAAAAGTATAAAATATATACTAAACTGGCAGGTAAATAACATAAGGGCAGGAAGCAAAAATGATTTGAAGTGATTTTCAAAATAAAATATAAAAACAGTAAATGGGATTACAAAGGGGATTAATATTTGTGTTAGTTTTTTTAATTGGTTAAAGTTAGAGTGGGAGATCCTGGAAGAATGGTTTGAGCGAGCTACATTTTGAAAATACAGAATTTAAAAGTCCAAACCCCTTTCTTCAGACTTCCCCCTGAAGCCACGCCTCCAGTGTACCAGAACACACAATGCTTGTTCCCTTGGCTGCACAGCATCAGTTGCCCCCCTGATCCATGTGTACCTCATTTATTCTCCTCCAATACGTCCCCGCTCTTACCCCCCCATCCCCGAATTCAGGTCTGTTCATCAGTATATTAGATTAGAAGTTGGACTTTTCACTTGTTATTTTGATAAATGTTCTTAGTAATCTGGGACTAGTAAGAACAGCTGATTGCAGTAAGACTGATGTCAGGCTAGCAGCCGTCTAAAGTTGGCTTTGAACAGTATAATCTGTGCATTTTGCTATTCCATTTGTTGGCAGAACAGCCCCAATTCATACCTAGCTGACTAACGTTATGTTCCCTAGTGATTTATGTTAGTGACAAAACAGTTTGCCGGCAAACTTTGCATTCTAATATAGCTAATATATGTAGCTAGCCAAGCTCTGGGTCTGTTTCCTGTACATGTGCTCCAAGCCTCTGAGAATGTGCAATTCGTACACAAAGACGTATATGCATGGGGGGGCAAATGACAGTTGACTTTGATAGACGTATCACCATTCAGTAATTTCAATGGGCCGGTTAAAATGATTGGATGGGGTTTTTTTAGTCCTGTCCATTTTTATTTTTGTGTTAGAGCATTTATTTAATTGGTTGCAATTGGGGCGTGAGGGGGATTTTAAGCAATATAGTAAAAAATGCTCCAGGAAAACATCTCCTACCCTATCTTTAAGTACTTTTATTGATTTCATAATGAAACAAAAAGGTTGACCTTTTTGGATGTTTTTTTTTTTTTTTTTTTTTTTTGCTCCTTTTCAGTCATGACATGTATTTTTTTGGTGAATTGTTTATAAACCTTTTTTTTTCCTATTTTAATGCCAGTTGCAGAGAAAATCAATGAAAAAGTGGGAAAACGAAGAAACCCCTTTTTGTAAATTCCTTTTTAAATGTGAACGCTATTCCTTTCTGAGATGTTCTGTTTCTTTTATCGATTTGAAATGATCCCCTACCTCTCACCGAGGTTACTGTTACAGAATAAATTAGCAACGCTTCCTCCACAGCCGCTCTGATTGGACAATGACAATATGTAAATCATGCCGCTGCAATGTTGCCCTGGTTTATCTGAATTAAAACTACCCCCATCTCTCTGTGAGGAAATTCTCACAAGTACTGCTGGCAAGCCCATGCAATACAATTAGGTCTAGGTCATGTGATTTCACATCACGACCAGCGCATGATGAGGATATAAACTCTACTAACAATCACAGCATAATTGAGCCAGATGATTGAGAAGATTTGCCTTTAAGAGAGCTCAACACAAAATGAGAATAAGCCAGCATGATTTAAATTGCAATCACGTTAATGACCGGCTTGCTTCTAATCATGATTGCTCTTTCTTCCACATCTGTTCATAACATGGATTTTCATTATACATAAATAGCCTCATTTCTTCAAAGACACAATGAGTGATGTAAATATAAACAAAGAGACTGGGACAAAAGTACGTTCAATGTGGGAATATTTAGAACCTACTAGTAGTGATAGATAGTATATGTGAAAGATTAAGAGGTGATGGTTTTAAGGGTCTTAAAAGTTTGCTGGTTTGGACTGAGCATTCAAAACAAAACTGATCATCATCATCATAAGCCCCTTGTCCACGACAGGAACCTTGGTGTGTTTCCATCACTATTACCCTGGGTAAAAAATAATTCCCCTCCACCCCAAACGTTCCCTGAAAAAAGTTCCTGGTAGGGGTAGGACTTTTCAGATACCCCGGAATTCTTGGGGGTGGGGCTGTGTGTGTTGAAGAACGCTGACCGGTGGAACACTCCTGCAGCTTTCCACACTTACCTTCACCCACTATAGCCAGTGTGCAGCGGCAAACTCGTTTATTCCATTTGTACGAGCTTCGCTTCATTTTTGTTTTAATCATTTGGAAAATGGAGCAATGGAGCTACTTGCTCATACAAGTGCATTGCAATAAACTGTCTGCCCACCCAAATACACTCTGTATAATAAGCCTGGACCTCGTCAAACGTATTTGCTGAATACAATCTTTTTTTGCTCCATTTTCCAAATGAATACACTCTTTTGAGCGTATCCAGCTCATACTGAGCCAAGCCGAGTATTCATATTGGGTTAACTCCTACAAGTACATTGAAATCATCTGTGTGTTCATCCGAATATATTAAAGACCGTATTCAGCAAATACACTCAAAACAGCCTGGACCTCATCGAACATACGCCTAATACACTCAAAAGAAATTCAGCGGGACTTTGAACAGTCGGCAACTCAGTATAACCGAGCCTCATTTGAATACATTTTCAGGGGCTTTGAGGCCACGGTGGAAAGGCTAAACGTTTATCCAGGTAAATAAGTTCCTGGTAATAAAAGTTCCTGGGAATCTGGTGGAAAAGGGGCTATTGTAGCATTCAATTTGAATGGGATGTAATCACATTTGTGAATTATATGACTTATGATGATATGGGTTTTCATAAATTCAAGGCCAGTGGTTTGGTAACAAGTGATATTGCAGTGTTATTGAGTAGATTTAAAACTGCGGAATTTAAATGTTTTAAGTTAGTTAAATGTACTTGATACAGCCTAACTATTAAAGTATTCTCAAAAGAAAAGCCAACTTTATTAAGATTTTAGAAATTAAAAGTAAAGTATGGATTTTTTTTCTTTACAGACTCTCAGATGTCAGTTTGTGCTGGTATATTTACCTGTAGGGACCTTTGCCAATCTCCAGCCAACAACATACTTAACCCAGTGGTTCCCAGAAAAACCAAGGTGTAGATTACTGCACAAAGTGAGAATTCTATTTTTACTTGGCCGTACAGTCAGTCCAGCTTGTATTTACAAGGCTGCAAATTAATACTGAACAAACAATAACTCAAACTATGAATTATGAAAGAGCTGCAGCATCTGAAACCGACCACAATGAACATTTGACAGATAAACAGTACCAGTGCTTCAGTTTCCGCTTCACAGTTTGTCGTGTCTTTTATGTATTGTGATTGTCTCTCAACTCACCATATATTGTTTATTGGCAAGTTTTTTTTATTTTTTTTATTTTTATCAATTACTAGAAATTTCAGGCAACCCCATTTGAATTGCAGGTGACGCCACATGGGGTCCCAACCCAAGGTTCAAAAACACTGCCCTGTAGTTGTATTTACTCGAATGGTTTTAGCATATCTGATCATTTCCAAACAAATCATTCAATATTAAATAGTATAAATGGCTCATAATGAATGCAATGCATTAAAACTGCAAGTTTTTTTTTTTTTTAATCATTTTAATAATCTGATAAAACACACTCCAGCCTCTGCTTCTACAGTGTACTGACAGACTTTCTTTTCTTTACCCTGATGCTTAGTCACACAATTCTTCAGTCTGTCTAAGTAATCAACTCCAAATTGTGTGTGGTATCCAGTAGTTACCTGTTTCCGCAAACACAGATCACAACAGCAAAGAAATGTGTATTTGGTATATGTATATGTTTTTTATATTAAACTGTAAACACACCCAGTGAGAAGTAAAAATGTGTGAACCAGTGGATAAACATTGTGACTAGGCAACCGATGGGTGGCTTTTGTTCAGCATTAATGGTGTCCGTGGTCGACCGTCTTCAAACAGCCGAGCAAACAGCTGCAGCATTGAAACTACCGATGATTCTGTACGTCAGAGACACATTTTGGAGTCAAATGATTGGATGCAAAGCTGCAGCATTGGATCTACAGTTTTAGTTTCATTTTTCATCTTTTCACATGTTGTTCAATCCAGTCTTTTTTTTTACCTTTAATTTCAAAAAAAAAAAAAAAAAAAAAGGCATGCATACAAATCCAATACAGTTGTGACATGCAAATACATAGTATATCATATTGTATATTTTAATCATTGTTAGTAAGAAGTAAGAAGATGACAAAAATACTGAATTTGTTTGGCACTGTTTTCATTTGCCATTTAAGTGCAATTAAAAAGGATGAGATGCCTATATAATCATTTGACAATAAGGCATAATCACAATTCACAAGTTTTAGAAGATTTATCCCCTCACAGCTGCACATGAACAAAACTCTACTGACTTCCACTGATGTTGAACTTAACAACATGGCACAATGCCTCAAAAAAACATCTATTCGGTCTATAATGCTGTCACATGATCAATGAGCCTACATTTTCCCAGTCGGCCCACACTGCCTTAACTATTCTGGATCCATAGTGCATTCTGCATAATTTATACACATGCTCATAACACACTTTGACCATAATTTATGAGTGGGACATACAAGTGTTACTGATCAATTCCAGTATTCTTCTTGATTTGATGAACAACAAATGCAGAGATTTCTAGCTTTCTAATTAGTTAACACAAAGCATCCTCTGTTTTGTTGTACTATAATTTCTTCAGAACCTTTGAAATACCAACACCATGCCCATAACCAGAGGGAATACTCTGTAGATGTTGCACTTGAAAGATGGGGGGTTGGTAACACATACATACAAGTAAATAAGTGACAAAAGCAGCCACATAAGCTAACATTTCACAATGCATGGTTTATTTGGTGCAAAGCTAGATTCACTTACCCCTTAACAGCCAGCTGATGTGCCCCTACAAAAAAAAAAACAAAAAAACAAACTAAAGTAATAAATAACAGGGCTTCCCAACTCCAACAGCCTTTTACATCATAGTGTTAAATATGTTATGTAACATTTTAAATACACTGCTGATCAAATCTTTAGACCAGGTGAAAAACTGCAAGAATTCACATTTTGCACTGTTGGATCTTAAGAAGGTTCTAAGAAGAGTTGCAAAATGCAAAAAGAAGAAATGGGAGTGAGATGAAAAAAAAAAAAAGTAATGCGGAGTACACACATAAGGATTTTCTAAATCTGAAGAGATTTTTTTTATCTGTTAGAGACCCCACACATGAAGATTAAAAATCAGGCACTGAACAGTTTTGATCCTACTGTGTGTGGTGTGCTCTGATTATCTGAACACAGCACAACACACAAAGTACGATTATGTCCCACCAGAGTCTAGTCCTCCAAGCCAGAAATCTCGCGTGATCAAACATGATTTAACAAAAATGAAGAGGAAGAAACATAGCAACAACTGGAAAACACAACACATAACATGTCGTTTCAGTTGTGGTACACCTTGGCGGAGAAATTAAATAGACTTTCTCGGGTTTCCCACAGCTCCACAAGCCGGTCAACATGATATCATGACTTCATTTCTGAGGTCCACCAAACTTTATTTACACCTGCTTCCTTGTTCCTCAGTCAGCTCGCTTCTTGATTGGCCACATTCTGTTCCACGTCACAATTCAGTCATGACTCAGGTGTCGTCAGCTTTCCCCTCACATGAAGATTTTTGGTCGTAAATATTGAATAAGTTTAATATTTATGATTGTCGGTCCCAACCTGTTTTGGAGCCAGTTCTCAGGACAAATTCACTCTTAACACACCTCAGACCACAGAATAATCTTATAGGATAACCTTATAAGACATAAAATAATCTGGCGTTTGCCATCCTTGGTTGGGAAAAGGGATAATCGGAACAAAAACAGCCCGATTTTCTTTAAGTGTCTTAAGCAATTTATTGAAAACAATAAACTAAAATAGGCTGTTCATCAGTTGATCAAAAGTTGAAGACCACAGACTTTAAAAGCTAAAATGTGTACAAATTTGTGGATGGGGATGGACGGCAAGGGAAGTAAACAAACATGGACATCAGTTCCAGACAGTGGATTCAAACTGACTGTCTAACTGCATCCAACCTCAGCAGCGATGGCATATTGCAAGAGGCTTTGCATATGCAGCTCAACAATCTGAACATGTTCAAAAAGAGAAAGCTTTTTTGCAGTGTGAATACCTGACAAAACATGACACTGGATCCACATTTTTGCATAGATTTTGGTTTTTAAAGACTCAGCCTATTTCAGTTTAACTGTTGTTTTCAATAAATTGCTTAGTCAAACTTCTTTTTTTTGTCTCACTCCCATTTCTTCTTTTTGCATTTGTAAACTCTACTTAGAACCTTATTAGGATCCAACAGTGCAAAATGTAAATTCTTGCAATTTTTTAAACTGGTCTTAAGATTTTGATCAGGAGTGTGCCCACACTCTGGAAAAAATCTAAACCTTACCAAGTGTCTTTTTTTTTTTCCCCATTTCTAGTCAAAATATCTCATCACCCCTAAAAACAAGACAATTACCTAAAGAGTAACTTTTCAGTGAGACATAAGAACTGATTTTTAGACAACAGACCTTGAAAATCTTATTTAAGATCTATTGTCTAAAAATAAGTTCTTATATCTCACTGAAAAGTTACTCTTTAGGTGACCTAGAAATGAGAAAAATACACTTGGTAAGATTTGGATTTTTGTAGTGCACTCTTAAGCGTGTGTTGTGCTGGATAAATTTTCACACTTGCTTCGATTGATTTTGTTCACAATTATCCTACATCTAACATATGTGACCTGTCTTGTTATTGTATGCCACAATTTGTACACCAGCAGGTCTGATTTCTAAGGAACAGCAATGAATGTGGGACAAATTTACATACACTTGTTCCCTCACATTGCACATCATGAGCACATTGGAGTAGCAGCTTTTGAGAGCTGAGAAGAAAGCATTAGAAGGGATGATGAGGTCCTCTACAAGCTACACTGAGCCTGCTCTCATCTGGATGAGGCTGGTGGTTTTGGGTTACATTCCTTGATTATTCAAGTGAATTAACACCATCGAGCCCTTCCTACTCAGACACAAGCTCCCAGAGATAGGGGTGGATCCTTCCTTGGTTTCCTGGATCACAGACTACCTGACAAGAAGGTCATGATTTGTCAGGTGGAGGAACTGTGGCTCTAGGACAGTAATGAACAGCACTGGGGCACCACAGGGGACTGTTTTGGCTCCCTTCCTGTTCACACTGCACACAATAGATTTTAAGTACAACTCTAAGTCCTAAGTCTTGAAGTCACATTCAAAAATATTCTACTCATCACCAAGACCAAAAAATAGCAGTGGATTTCAGAAAGTTTGAATCCCATGTAATGGTTTCTTTGTACCATAGGCAATGCCCTGATTTCAAGAGATATTCCAAAAATTAGGTTAGCTTTCATTGTTTATGGGTCTATAGCTTTAAGAATAAGAATTGTAATATTTCCCCTCTCAGTGATACTAATGTCTTAGTAGCGTCACACAGTATTTGAAATATATTTATTAACTCTTTCCCCGCTAGTGTTTTACAGTTTTTTGCCAGCCAGCACCAGCCTTTTTGATCAAATCCACAAAATGTTGAAGGCCCACTGAAAATGTTGTGATAGGAGTATGCTGGGGCACCGTAAAGGGGGGTAAACATGACAAATTCATGGAGCCCAGTATTCCCAGACGACCCAGTGGATATAGGTTAGAAGTTGTGAAAATATCTTGCAAGCTCTAGAGTAAAAGACAGGCATAGAAGCCAGGAGTCGGATGTCCAAAATTAAGTTTCACTTTCGGTTTCATGCCAGGAATGCACCCCCACGCACCTCCTGCCCCTACACCGCTGCTTTGACAGCAAATTTACAGATACTTTATTTCATGGGGCCCACAATTGCTTGCGGTGCCCAGGGAGTATGTGAACACTGAATACATCAAAAAGAAGAATATAACTTTAACTTTTAAACACACACAAAAAAAATAGAAAGAAGAAATATTCATTTACGTGTAAACATTTGAATAGTAGTAATTTTCAGGGGAAAAACTACATTTTGAACAAAGATATTGATTTTCAAATGTTATACAGCAACACTGTATTCAAAATCACAAAAATAAATGCAATAATAATAATAATAATAATAATAATAATGTTAAGGGACACCAAAGACTATACACCAAATTTTCATAAACTTTACACATGTACAACAATTATGAGTCATCCACATATCTGTTTAGCTTTTTTTTTTTTTTTTATGTAAACACTTCCATATTACTAATTTTCAACAAAAACAATGCAGAAACAAATGCACTAAATATGTTTTTGGCTTTTGCTTGTTCAGTGGCTGTACCCAGTCCTCCTGTTTCACCACATCATCTTTCCTCGTTATTGTGTTTGATCTGTAAATAATTAGGTGAACATCTAGTAATTTATCTACTTTTGAATGTATGTATTTACGTTATACAAAAGCCACATAAAATAGCGTCTTACCTCTTGCAAAACACATATTTGGGAGTGGAGAATGACATCTATGTGTCGAATCCCTCTGATCTGTGTCCAAAGTGTCATAATCTGAAGTCAAACTGTCTTCAAGATAAAGACTAAGTGTCCTTTATCTTGTCCCATGTCTGGTTATCTGTCTTCTCCTGGAAAATCCACCGTAAACATCTTTGGTGTCTTCCTGTTGTCTGTGACTGTCACCATGTCCCTATGTTTCCTCGTGGCCATCTCCCTCACCTCCTATTTCTCTGTCGCTGTCTGTAAAAACTTCCTCTGAAGGTTCATCATACTTTGAATTGTCGGAGTCTGTGTCCATAATCCCCTTTAAGGCTTCTGAAACTGCGTACATTTTCCATGGAGTTTGTATTTTCCGGTCCAAAGTGAATGCTGCTGTATACGTTGCGATTGGCTACAAGTTATTTGTGTTCAAAAAACTGTGCAACCAGTCCTTCAATTTTTCAAAAAAGCTGCTTCTTTGTTTGTTTTTGGACAAAGGAAAGTAATTCACATAATCTACAACAGCACCAACTACAGTCTAACAGTAAAAACATGGATTGGCAGGGAAGCGTTGGGATGCAATTGGCAGAATATCTTGTCAATGGTGGAAAAAGAGTTAAAAGTATACAAATAAAAAAACAGATTAAATCCGTTTTACAAATTGTTGTCTCTGCCCATCACATGGAACAAAATGCTTGTTGAGATTTTCCTTCAACTAAAGGTGTTCAGTTACTAATTCATAGTGACCTTTGCAAAACAGCAGTCTTTCAGATCACAAAAATCACTCCCATTAACTCAGTGGGTCTAAGCACACTTAAACAAGCTGGTAAACATGTCTAAAGAAAAGGAAAAATTACAGCAAAACCCCCCAGTTGCAGGCCTTGTGATGCTTGCAAGTTTTGCGGCATTAAACAGTAAGGTCATGTTTCCTTCCAACAGCAGGAGTAGGTTAAGGTGAACACTCACAAATCCACAGTTACTCAGTTCCAGTGGTGTACCTCTGCAGGTTATAAATCTGTCAAGTACACAACATTAATTCTCAACTAGACCTGTAGAATGTCTTTATATCACACCAACTTTTTACTGTTTGACTCAATACTGAACATTGAACACAATGGTGGATTTACCTACCCCCCATTTGAAAGTGCACAGAAAGAAACGACCACTTCAACAGGGAATTGAACCAGGGTTTTCCGGTCTTTTACACTGGAGTCAGACGCGTCACCTTTTGACCTATACATCCACTAAGATGTCAGGCATCCAGTTTCCTATCTGGCTGTCTTCATTCTTTTCAGGACGTGACATTTACTCTTGTAGGTGGTGCTTGTGTGTGAAATTTTTGCAGAAAAAAAAAATACAATTAAAAAAATATATTATATATGCATATACACACACACATATGTATATATGTATGTACACTGAACAAAAATATTAACACAACACTTTTTCTATTTCTTTTTTTTTGCCTATTTCTCAAATATTGTTCACACATTTGTCTAAATCTGTTTTAGTGAGCACTTCCACCATCCACCTCATCAGTGTGGCATATCCAGATGCTGATTAAACAGCATGATTATTGCACTAGTGTGCCTTAGGCTGGCCACACTAAAAGGCTACTCTAAAATGTGCAGTTTTACTGTATGGGGAGGTCATAAAAACAGTCTGTATCTGGTGTGACCAACATTTGCCTCATGCAGTGCAACACATCATCTCCTTGACATAGAGTTGATCAGGTTGTTGATTGTGGCCTGTGGAATGTTGGTCCACTTTTCTTCATTGGCTGTGTGAAGTTGTTGGATATTGGCAGGAACTGGACCATGCTGGCATATATGCTGATATAGAGCACCCCAAACATGCTCAATGGGTGACATGTACAGTGGGTAAGCTGGCCGCGCAAGAACTGGGATGTTTTCAACTTCCAGGAATTGGGTCCAGATCCTTGACACATGGGGCCGTACATTATCATGATCCAACGTGAGGTGATGGTCATAGATGAACGGCACAACAATGGACCTCAGGATCTGGTCACGATATCTCTGTGCATTCAAAATGCCATCAATAAAATGCACCTGTGTTTGTTGTCCATGACATACACCTGCCCATACCATAACCCCACTGCCACCATGGGCCACTCCATTCACAACGATGACATCAGCAAACCACTCACCCACACAATGCCATACAAGCTGACTGCCATGTGCCCTGTACAGTGAAACACCTCTCCAAAGTGCCAGACACCATCAAATGTGAGCTTTTGCCCACTCAAGTGAGTTACGATGAGGAACTGCAGTCAGGTCGAGACCCCAGTGAGGACAGCAAACATGCAGATGAGCTTCCCTGAGATGGTTTCTGACAGTTTGTGCAGAAATGCTTTGGTTATTCCAACTGATTGTTGCAGCAGTTGTCCAGGGGGCTGGTCTTAGGTGATCTTGGAGGTGAAGATGCTGGATGCAGAGGTCCTGGGTTGGTGTGGTTACACTTATGGTAGAGAAATGAACATTCCCTTCTGGTGGACATTTCTGCAGTCAGCATGCCAATTGCACACTCCCTCAAAACTTGTGACATCTGTGGCATTGTGCTGTGTGATAAAACTGCACATTTTAGAGTGGCCTTTTATTGTGGCTAGCCTAAGGCCCACCTGTGCAATAATCATGCTGTCTGATCAGCATCTTCATATGCCAAACCTGTGAGGTAGATGGATTATCTGGGCAAAGGAGAAGTGCTCACTAAGACAGATTTAGACAGATTTATGATCAATATTTGAGAGAAACAGGCCTTTTGTGTATGTAGAAAAAGTCTTAGATCTTTGAGGTCAGCTCATGAAAAATGGGGTCAAAAACAAAAGTGTTGTGTTTATATTGTTGTTCAGTGTATATGTATACCCCCCCATTGTTTTCTGGATCCACCAATGTGTACATGTTTTACATCAAACAAAAATAAAATGGTGCTGATGGAAAAAAAGAAAAAAAAGAAAAAGGCTATGCTGAATTATCCTAATGGCCATGCCCCTCTTCAACCGGTCAGCACACGGACTTGGAGGTGCTGCCAACAGACAGATATAATGTGCACCTTCGTTTTTCTGAAGCACTTCCTTTGATGTCTACTTTAAGATGCTGCATATATTTTACCACTTGGTTGTAGCCAGTGTGCTGTTCCATGCTGTGGTCTGCTTTGGTTTTCCCAGGATCATCTCAGGTTTTCCATGGATCATCTCTGGACCTGCTGCTGTGCTCCTGCTTCTCTCCTCCTTCATCGTCATCACTTACTTATCCATAGTTGTGATAGTGTTTATTATATAGTTCCATAGATGTTCTAGTTCAGTTTGCTGTGCATCAATTACATCCATGTGTCTCCCTCTACCCCACCCACCCTACTCCCCCAGTCTCTCTCTCTCTCTCATTTTCTCTTCCTTTACCCTCTCTTCTTAACCCCAACTGGTCAGGGTCTGCTCCAGGTTTCTGCCTGTTTTTCCTCACCACTGTCACCACTCACAAGTATTTGCTCCTGGAGGACTCTGTTGGGTTTCTGTAAATTGACTTGGGAGCCTGGTTTCGACCAGCTCTATGTGTAAAGTATCATGCGATAACTTTTGTTATGATTTGGCGCTATATAAATAAAATTTGATTGATGATTGGGACGCAGCATCAAACAGGATGCAAGACAATTGGACAAACATAAAGAAAGTTGGTTTAGTGTTTAAAAAGTGGCTGGGCACGTTGGGGACTTTGGAGGAGAGATGGGCTGTGGATAATGTGGGGGACATTTTGGACAATTCAGAATATCCTGTTCACCACATTCTAACCAACCAGAGAAGGGGCTGCAGAGGAAGATTCACCTCATTATGATGCAGGACTGAACGTTATAGAGGATCCTTCCTCTCCCCTCTATTAGACTGTACAATACCTCTGTCAATAAAAGATAGACTGGAGACTAAACTGGACAACTGGTTGGAATTCATTCCACCATGTACTGTCCTAACTTCCTTCTATAACTATTAGTTCACTATACTGTCCAGAATTCACTAGTTACCATTATATGCTTCAGAGGAGCCACTTTCCAAAGATTTTACTTCAACAGACCATTCAAACCAAGTTTTTGTTGTGATTTCATGCTTAGTTACAAGTGGCCTTGGCATGTCAGCCCATTGTAATTTGATGTAAATTTCATGTATTCACATTTGGACTCAGTGCTACTTTTGTAACAGTTCCCAAGTTATTTTTTCTCTAGATTTAACATTTCTTAAGTGATTTATCTCCAGTTATTATAATATTATCCTCTGTATTTTGGGTTTTTTAAGCGAAAAACATGTATTTTCCTATATTTTTCACTGAAAATGTAGATGTCATAAAAGATCAGATTAAAGCTGAGGGTTATCATATCAGAAAGAGAGAAAACTGAAGAAAAAGTTACTTTTTCAGCAAAGATATCAATAACTGAACACAAAAACAAATGTTTCCATTTAGTGTTATTTGTCAAACTTTATGGGATTTACTGGTGAATCAGTGTTGCAGAAGATGACAGTGTTTTACACATTCACTACGGAGCCTCTGAACATCCAAATGCATTTTACCTCAATTATTTACATGTATTGATAGTGGATCAGAAGTTAT
The DNA here is from genome assembly GCA_037367295.1 of Apogon hyalosoma. Lineage (NCBI taxonomy): Eukaryota > Metazoa > Chordata > Actinopteri > Kurtiformes > Apogonidae > Apogon > Apogon hyalosoma. The sequence continues at coordinate 35,626,559 of JAPQRP010000001.1, forward strand.
TAAATGTTTTAGATCAGTAGATGGTTTTGGTTGCTGGTGGCTGTTTTTATGGGTTCATTTAGAATTTGTGAACAAACTCCATAGGTTGGGTTTTCTTTGTGGAGCTAAATGTACATAGATTGTGAATTTTTGTAATTGGTACTTGGAAAGAAAGTAAAACTGCAAATAAAGTGGTTTGTTCTGAAATTGTTGTACATCTATATTACATTCCCTTCCGTCATGTTCTTTTATTCACTTTCTTTTCAGTTACTGTCACAGTGATCTGAGTTGTCTTGTTATTGACACAATCTTTAAAGAATGCTGAAAATCTACATACTGCCGCCAGGCATTGGGAGAGTTGGTTTCTTTGGTTTCTCGCTAGCATGTGATGCTGTCGTCTTTAATATGCTCTGTTGAAAAGACAACTGTGTTCTGCTGGTGACAATAGGGATAAAGCATGATAATGAACATTCAAAGTGACAGTGAAGGGGTTGATTTAGACTCTTCACAGCATCGACGAGAGATGCTGTTTATGTGTCAAGTGGACCTCAGCATCTGCTCCTGATGAAAGGGGAAACGAGAAGAAACGAGAGAAGAGAAGGAGAATAAAGCAAAGAGAACGGGTGCAGACGAGCAATAGCATTAATTTATCCTGATGCGCTGGTTAATTCAACAGAGCACATGGCAACAGTTGCCGTTTGTGAGGTTCTTTAGATAAATAAATTCAAAGTAAGTGATTCATTTCACACTATCATTTCATAGACTTGTTTAAAGCCTTTTTTTTTCCCCTTGTGAATGTGATTGTGTTCTGCTGTAGTTAAATAAAATGCACATTAAATGGAAGGAACATAAGAATGGGAAGTGGTACAATACATGAGCACTCTTGTCTTTCATTTCTCTCAGATAAACAGTGTTTTTGTTTTTAATGGTTTTATCTGTCAGTCTTTTTGAAATCACTATCCCAGTCCTCCTGGTCTTCAGTCTATCCTTTTAGGTGGCGTGTTCGGACACACTGATTTACAGCTGTGGTGTTTACTGCCAACACTTCGGATTCCTTTCAACCAACTAACTATAAAGCAATCAACTGCAATCACCAAGAGAGGTCTGATCCACAGTGTCAAAGAGAAAATACGCTTTTCTTTTCACTGCCTTGAATTTTATCGCAATCCCTTTAAATTTACTTGAAAAGCAAAAACCTTTTTGATATTTCAGTAGAAGCATACAAAGAGCGCCCGGTTCATAGGAAACAAATCAGTGCAGATTAATTGGGGTTAAATGGAAAAAAGAGCAGGCCATGATAGAGCTAATCAGGTCATCATAAAGTTTTTAAGTTTTTTCTTTACATTAAATAAGTATATTGGTTTTGCATGTTGTGACTAAACCAAAAATATTTCTTGTACCTGGATATGTTGCAGCACTGCTGAGGGGAAAAAAAAGGGCAAAATGAAAACAATAATGACTGTGACATCAAAACAAAACACCAATTCAAGTCTCAATACAGTTGTACTGCTAAATTGGACGGACAAATCCCATTTGAACTAGAAAACACACACATAAACATTTCTTTTCTGCTTCTCAATGGGATAATTTTTGGCATTATTGTTAAGGATAACAAAAAAATCTGAAATAAATATTAAATGAACACCAAATATGGACTTTCTCTGTCATTCATTCTTTATTCTGCCTTTAGATGCTTATTATTTACCGTTAGATAGTGGCAACTCTTGCTGGTGTCGACGTAACAGAGCCATGGTTAATATTAACCATGCTGTTTAGTGTCCTCCATCTTTATGGGTTGGTTCTGTTGCCTGTCACTGCCGGATCAACTGCCCATTTGTTCATATGCAACGGTAACTCTACTTGAACAAACTGACCCAAATGTGTTGCCAGAGACGTTCTGTGCTTCAGATGGGGTAATTGCATAAAAAATTTTAATCAGATTAATCATGAAGATGGATTAATCCACATTAACGCGTTCAATTTGACAGCCCTACTATTTATATTTTACCAGTTTGAGCCTCATAATTCCTGATATCATCATTGGGGAGAAAAAAGCCACTGGTGTTCTGACCTGGTCATGCAGTACATTCAGGTTCAGCTGACCTCATTTTATCAATCAATCAAAGTTTGGGGCCGACAACTGAAAAGGCCTGGTTGCCCTGAGTTTTAAGCCTCGTCTTTGAGACAGTGAGCTCTCAGACCTCAGCGATCACGCAGGGGTGTGAGGTACAATGAGGTCTGAGATGTACGTGGGTACCAGTCCACGCAAAGCCTTAAAAACAAACAATAAAATGGTTAAATCAGCTCTAAAATGAACAGGGAGCCAGTGCAATGAGGATAAAACTGGTGTGATGTGCTCTACATTGTGTGCCGGTTGAAAGACGTGCAGCAGAATTTTGTACTAACTGTAAGTGAGCAAGGCTTGCTTGGCTAATACCAGTGTACAGCACATTATAGTCGTCAGGACGTGTAGAGATAAAAGCATGAATTACTCGTTCCAAATCACTGAAAGATAAAACCGGTTTAAGACCAGATAAAAGTTAAAGATGATAAAAACTGGATTTAACCACGGCATTTATCTGCTTGTCAAGCTTAAAAGCACCACTGACTACGGACACGTAACGCTCTTGAACCTAGATCTGACCAACTGAGGCAACCCTAGATCATAACGCTGCCCCCGCATGCATATACTGTAGGCACTAGGCATGATGGGTAATCATGTCATCCCCTTTTCTTATCACCCTGCTGCGTCCATCGCTCTGGAACAGGGTCAGTCTGGACTCATCAGATCACATGACCTTTTTCCTTTGAAACACAGTCTAGTCTACTACTGAAACTGATGGTTGTTTCAGAAGTTAGAAGCTACTCACTGCATCAGTTTGGGTTCAAGAGGTTTTTTTGTTGTGTGTTTTTTTTTTTTTTTTTTTTAGCAGGAGATTATTTTACAAAGGTCTTTAGTATAAAGACAATTGCTTTTCCACAGGTTTATACACTTAGGCCTTTCAATCAGCCAGCTGTAGCCTTGTTGAAAGAAAGAAAGAAAGAAAGAAAGAAAGAAAGAAAGAAAGAAAGAAAGAAAGAAAGAAAGAAAGAAAGAAAG
>JAPQRP010000001.1:35663539-35679164 GCA_037367295.1 Apogon hyalosoma
TATACAAGAAAAGTGAAAGGAACATGTATTTTAGGACATTAGATCATCACTTCTACAACATTAGACTGACATACAAGCTGATCCAGATACCTGTCCACATCCACATGATCCCTTTGAACATCATCCGTTACTTCATGGTACCTAACAAAGTAGGTACACTCTCTGTTCATGCAGAGATGGACCTTGCAGACCCTGCAGACCACATTAGACCTGAGATTGTTGCCTCACTGTTATCACTGGAACTGTTGCTGTCCCTGTCTTGTAATGTGTGTGGAAATGACCAAACACAGTTACATTTTAACCCTTTACCGAGCAAGTGTTACAGCCATCCAGTTTATGCACTAAGAACACTTTCTTAAACTGAATATATTTACAGATTTTCTACACACACTGAAAATTTGCCACAGCAACTGAACTGAAGCCTCGTGCTGCTACAGTGATACCCCGGCCTAAAAATACTATCTTCCAGATGTCGAGGACCATGCATCAAAGATTAGTTTAAGTGAAATCAAATCCAAAAATAACTATCTCAACTGAAACTGTGACTCACATCACAACTGCAGCCTGTCAAAGTAATTGCAATATGAAGGGGAGGTTGGTGGGGGTTCATATCACACTGTCTCAGTAGTAGTAGGGCATTCATTAAGCATAAATACTGTCAAGGAGGTTCGTTCAAGATGACTAATGTTCTTATATTTTGATATATCCCTTTTCTGCTGAATAGCCCTAGCCTTTGTTATTGCTTCTTTGATGTAAGTGTTACAATAAAGAAAATGAATGAACACTATGTCTACGTAGCACCATTTAAAACGCACAGTCCAAACATGTGGTGTATTTTCCAGAAAATTATTTGCTCAGGTGCATATTTTGTATATGTTTCTCACAAGATGAGTAAAACAGTTAACGGCCATATTTTTTTCATTTCCGACCCGTGCGACATCAGTGTTTGGACTAATCCCTTAATGTTGGACATTGAGTCGAATCTCTTGTACAGAGTCACACTTGACTGGTAACTTTAGGTGTGGTCAATAGTCTATATGAAGGCAGCAAAGAAAATGCCGAAATGTTTTTTGCCATCTCAAAATGCCACGACTTACAACAGAGAGAATGCACCATTGGCCTTTTACGTGCAGGTCTGAGCTGTGGTGAAGTCGCTCACCATCTGTGCTGTCATCGCAGTACAATCAGTCGTCTGAGTGATGGGATCCCTCAGGACAGGATCATGAGACTTAGTTCCATGTGTCGTTGCTGCACTGCTTGTTTGGAAGCCAGAGGTGGACACACCCTATATCGAATGATGACACTTTCAATTTCTGAGTACCTGTATTCAGTGACTGAATAAACATGTTAAGTTGATCACAATTTATCCACAATTCATTATCTAATGACCAATGCTTCCCTCTTTAAAATGAAGGTAATCCCAGACAATTAATTTAATGTATCTCCAAATATACATATTATTCTGACCCGTGCATTTTTAATGGCGCTAAGTAGAGATTTGTGAGACTCTGAAAGAACTCATTCATGGCTTGCATGCATTGTAACACAGACCGAAGGTTTGAGAGCTGGTTTGAGATACAGGTTCTGAATCTACAAGTGTTAACCCCCCCCCCCACACACATCAAAACAGAATGGATGCATGTAATATTTCCTCATCAAAAACCGCAATATAGTCTAGAAAAAACGAGGGTTTGATTACTTAGTTTGCTGCGTCAGTTGAGTGATTTTAACTCAAGTGACTGCTCGTGTGAGTGGAAAGCAGTGTGTTAAGATCCAGATGTCCCTGTTCGTCTTCATGAATTTCAAAATGAAAAGGGGCAGACGCGAGGGGGCGACGTTGGTCTCTGTAACACCCTGACAGAGACTAGGAGACAGAGAGAGAGAGAAAGAGAGAGAGAGAGAGAGAGAGAGAGGGAGGCAGATCGGGGATCCGCCGTGCGCTCTGCTCTGGAGATCCGACTCCGGTGTCAGCTCGATTCGGTCACACAGCTCCGCTCAGACATGGGTGGAAATTCATCTAACGTCTCCCCTTTGTTTCTCCTGACTTGTATGGCGAGATGCAGAATCGCGTATCACACACTGTTTAATCCACTCCACAATGGGCACGTCGCTTTGCATTACGGCCGATATTGTTGCGCTCCCGTCTATTACATTTGGAATTACAGACTTATGTTAATTAGCTTCTATTACGCTCTTTTTCATCTTTTTGTCATCATCCCACAAATGGCGTGCAAGTAGTTAGACCCCCACTAGTCTGTCTCCTCCACTGCTATCCCATTTGCATATTTAATTTATGCTTTATGAATTAAATTAGTGACATGATGCAACTCCACAACAGTTAAGGCCAGCATGCGAGGGGGTTAATGATAAGAATGGGAAGATAGGGGAACTAATAGGCTCCAGGCTATTAGCGACACGGTGGGACTAAAGTAAGACGCTTCGTTACACTGAATTAAAGGAAGTCATGTGTGATCCTGCATTGATGGAACCTTGGATCATACTGATGCGCAGCTCCAAACTGAGCTGGATATATGACTTTATATCAAATGTTTCATTCTGCCCTATTATGCCTAGATGTGTGTGTTCGTATCAGAGACAGAGAGAGAGAGAGAGAGAGAGAGAGAGAGAGAGAGAGAGAGAGAGAGAGAGAGAGAGGATGGCCGTGGCTCAGTGGGCTGTTGCGTCACTGGCTGTCTTTACTTGCGCAGGCTCTTTCCACGGTGGTCTTTGGCTGTAGGGATCCTTGCTTCACTCTGACTCATGCATGTGTTTCATAGCGGTGCTTTAATCCTAAAGTGTTGACATAATTGCGTAAAGGAAAATCTTATCAGGGTCCTGATCTTTCAAGCGGCAGCCGTGTCGGCTTTTGCCTCACTGAAATAAAAGAAAAGCAAAAAACAAAACACAATCCTGATAGTGGTAATAATAATAAATGTATGAAGCACTTTCCCGTTAAACTTCTCAAGAAGCATCCCCACGAGACATGTAATATGATCTGCGCGCAGCTGCGCCGATTCCAACTGTCACCCACTATTATGCGACTTTCTTAATTCACCGGATGTGTAAAAAGATTTAATTTCCCAGCTACAACTGAGGCTGGGCCTGGAGGAGAGACAGAGGTGAGAAGAGGAGAGGAGCGCAGCGGCACTTAACTGGTTTTGTTATGAGGGGCCCGATGTGAGCTCTGGATGGCGTTGCAGAGCCCCAATCAGGTGCCATTACACCCGGTGTTTGAGAATACCATTGGCTGGTGGAGAAAGGAGCTGTGCGCAAAACCAACCCCGCTGCTCACACTCGCCTTACAGAAGCCGAGCTGAGAACATCATCCGCTTTGAGCGCTTAGGCGCAGTGATTACATCCTCACTGAGAGAGATAGAGAGAAAGTCCCAGTATTCAGCAGCCTTTATTTGCAAGTTGCATTTTGTTCTGATTTCGGCCGCACGTAAATGGGAGTTTTTGCTTTCTTTTCCTACTCGTGTGGAATTTCTTCTTTTGTTTTGTGACTTTATGTGAAGGGGCAGTGTGTTCTGTGCACAGGGAGTGTTGGCTATGCGTCCTGGCTCCAGCCTGCAATGTTTGCGCTGACGCCAAAACTCCCAGACCGGTGCAGAATTGATTAAAACAGAGAAGCGCGGATCAAATGGCTGTGCTTCTCATAGCTGAAACGACACAATGTTCCACTGACCCACGGCAAAGGAGAGGAATTTCACAATCGGACAGCCTTGTTGCTGTTACTTTCACTGCCTTTCTACGGACAGGGGAAATGGGAAATGCTCATTTCTTGTAAAAGAAGGAATTAACATTTTCTTTTTCATCTTTAAGTGCACTTTGAAAGAGGGAGAGGAGATGATCTGGTTAGTATTCCTGCTCTCCATCCTGGATGGAGCTGCCTCTCAGCTGCACTACTCCGTGCCAGAGGAGCAGGAACCTGGCTCCGTGGTTGGGAATATTGCAGAGGATTTGGGGCTGGACATTACCAAACTTTCCGCTCGCCGTTTCCAGACGGTGGCGAGTTCACGGACACCGTATCTGGAGGTGAACTTAGAAAACGGTGCGCTCGTAGTGAAGGAGAAAATTGACCGGGAAGAAATCTGTAAGCAGACCATCCCGTGCCTATTGCACCTGGAGGTGTTTCTTGAGAACCCGTTGGAGCTCTTTCGTGTGGAAATTGAAGTGATGGATATCAATGACAATCCTCCCAGCTTTCCCGAGACAGACATTTCCGTGGAGATATCGGAGAGCGCAATACCCGGGACCCGTTTCCCGGTGGAGAATGCCTTCGACCCTGATGTGGGCACAAACGCGCTCAGCACATATGCCATAACAAATAATAACTATTTTTACCTTGACGTGCAGACACAGAGCGACGGGAACAAGTTCGCAGAGCTGGTGCTGGAGAAGCCGCTGGACCGGGAGCAGCAGGCGGTGCACCGGTACGTACTGACGGCGGTGGACGGAGGCATCCCGCAGCGGACCGGGACGGCTCTGCTAGTCGTGAAAGTTCTGGACTCTAATGACAACGCACCCACATTTGACCAGTCTGTTTACACAGTAAATCTGAGAGAAAACTCGCCCGTGGGCACCCTGGTCATTCAACTCAACGCCACGGATGTGGACGAGGGACAAAACGGGGAAATAGTTTATTCTTTCAGTAATCACAACACTCCGCGGATAAAGGACTTATTCAGTATTGATGCCAGAACCGGTAGGGTAGAGGTGGCGGGGGAGGTGGACTACGAAGAGAGCAACACGCACCAGATTTATGTCCAGGCTAAGGATCTGGGGGCCAATGCGGTCCCTGCGCATTGTAAAGTACTGGTCAAACTCGTGGACGTGAACGACAACACACCGGAGATCGGTTTCAGCACCGTGACTGAATCCGTCAGTGAGCAGGACGCCCCCGGCACTGTGATTGCACTTTTTAGCGTCTCAGACAGAGACTCCGGTGAAAATGGACAAATGAGCTGCGAAATACTGGGAGACGTTCCTTTCAAGCTGAAGTCGTCTTTTAAAAACTATTACACCATCGTGACAGACGGACCTCTGGACAGAGAGAGCACGGACTCCTACACCATCACTGTGGTGGCCAAAGATAAGGGTCAGCCCTCCCTCGCCACAAGCAAGTCCATCAAAGTGCACGTATCCGATGAAAATGACAACGCGCCCCGTTTTAAACAAGCTGTGTACGATGTGTATGTGACTGAGAATAACGTGCCCGGGGCGTTCATTCAGGGTGTGAGCGCTTTGGACCCTGATATTGGACAGAACGCCCTCATTACCTACTCCATATTGGAGTGTGACATACAGGGCATGTCTGTGGAAACGTACGTGTCCATAAACAAGGAGACCGGCTACCTTTACGCGCTGCGCTCATTCGATTACGAGCAGCTGAAGGAGTTTAGCTTCATGGTTCAGGCGAAGGACTCAGGAGCCGCTGAGCTTTTCTCCAACGCCACTGTAAATGTGATCATAGTTGACCAAAATGACAACGCACCCACTGTAATAGCCCCCATCGGTAAAAATGGCACAGCCAAAGAGCACCTGCCGCGCTCAGCGGAGCCCGGCTACCTGGTGACGCGCATTGTAGCCATGGATGCGGATGATGGAGAGAACGCGCGGCTGTCATACAGCATCCTGCGAGGCAATGAGATGGGAATGTTCCGGATGGACTGGAGGACAGGAGAGCTGAGGACAGCCCGCAGGATCTCTCCCAAGCGGGATCCCCAGGGCTACTATGACCTGCTGATCGAAGTAAGGGACCACGGGCAGCCCCCCCTCTCCTCCTCCGCCAGTGTGAGTGTAATCTTAGTGGACAGCGTGGTTGAAGGCCGCAGTGGGGACCGCGGCTCGGCCTCCAAGGCAAAGGAGACCTCCCTTGACCTCACCCTCATTCTCATCATAGCCCTGGGCTCAGTTTCCTTCGTCTTTCTTCTGGCCATGATCGTACTGGCCGTGCGTTGCCAAAAGGACAAGAAGCTCAACCTGTACACGTGCCTGCTGGCCGGTGACTGCTGCCTCTGCTGCGGCTCGTGCTGTAGCAGGCAGGCTCGTGGCCGGAAACAGAAAAAGCTGAGTAAATCAGACATAATGTTAGTTCAGAGCACCAACGTGACATCAGGGGTTGGACCCGTGGGACAGGTGCCCGTGGAGGAGTCTGGTGTGGGCGGCGTAGGTGGGGGCTTCGGCTCCCATCACCATCAGAACCAGAACTCCTACTGCTACCAGGTGTGTCTGACACCGGAGTCCGCCAAAACAGATCTGATGTTCCTCAAACCGTGCAGCCCCTCCCGCAGCACAGACACGGATCACACCAACCCCTGCGGCGCCATAGTCACGGGTTACAGCGACCAACAACCGGACATCATATCCAATGGCAGTATTCTCTCTAATGAGGTAAGAGAAGCCTGAACCAGCTCCAGCTCCCCAAGGGCCCAATTTACCTACCGACACGAGTATTAGAAGTCCTAAAGAATGGTTCAAACCGCTGTTCCAAGGGTTAACCAAAGCTGAAAGATCAACAGCGTGTCTGTTTCATGTCAATGCTTGTTATTCATTCAGGTCATGCGCAGCTAAAGTCTCCAACAGAGTGGAATGGTATCTGCTATTGACGTGGCTGTTCTGCTCAGTGGCCTTTAATCATTGTCATGCGTAATGACGATTTGATATGTCAGTTAAATCTCATGTGGCCTTTAAGTTTTATTTAAAACAGAGTATTGTCAGATCCGCCTGCGTATCACGCGCAATAGGCTGCTTTTTAAATGAAAAACTAAAGATTAACGCATACAGTTCTGGAGTTTATGAGCAGGAAACCAAACTGGAAATTGAAATTTAGCACTGGTTTAATCTGAGTAACTTATCACCCGTGCGCGCAAACGTGGACGAGCAGTTTTGCTTTTATTTAGAAGAAAATAATAAAATAAAATAAAATAAAAAAAACACTACCCCAAATATTAGGACATGTGCGTAACTGTGGCAAAACTCGGCATTCTTGGTAAAATCCTCTGTTGCCATCAGTCATCACAGAGAAGGAGACGTGATGCATTAACTAACGTCAGAGTTGTTCAGTAACAATGATTTGAGTGAACTGAACCGGAACCTTCCACTTTTCTGCCTGAGCAGGTTGTACAGTTTAGGTTGCAAATATCATAAAAAAAGAGGAGGCGGCAAGTGGCTGTGCGCCCTGTTTTGTTTCCAGCCTGTGCGTTCCGCTCAGGGAGCTGTGGAGTTGAGGCTTTTTGTTGATTGCGATGTGGCTGGAGCGGAGCCAGACAGCCAGTCACAGTCTTGCCTTTGCTGTGCGTTAAGTATTCCGTGCACGACCCAGCACGGCGGCACCGCGAACAAAGGTTGTTCAGTTTGAGCATCGTGCGGCTCAATCATTTACGCATTCAATCGCCTCCCCTAACCCACTCTCCCCTGCTCTCGTCCACTCGCTCACCAAGTAGGTGCGCGCACCAGTGGTACGCCGCCTCACGCTGCCACTGCACAACTACTGTTCTGACAGAATTACACGATGGCACCTACAGTGTGCATTAATGGATCTGTGGTCTGTTACCTTTCTCCCGCAGCTCTTATCAAAAGAGAAGCCAGTTAATATATTTATCTGATTTAAACGTGTTTATTACTTGACATGAAAAGTAACTGAATACGTCTCTGTTTCCAGACTAAACACCAACGAGCAGAGCTCAGCTATCTGGTGGACAGACCCAGACGTGTCAACAGGTAGAAAAATTACACACACACACACACAAACCTCTGAATCACCACTCTCTCATAAACACATCAGATTATTACTAATGTGCATCCTTCAACAGAGGACCTATAACATCCAATAGGCCTTGTGGATCCACGGTCTATTCAAATATCTATAAAATTGAATATTGCACCCATCAGTGTGAATCCTGTATATTCCACATCGTTAATTGTAGCTTTGAGAGGCTACATGGTTCCCAATGTATCCATAACGTTCATCTTCAATTTGGCATCAGTCCCATAACTGACAGGGCAGTGCCTATTAGGGCTCTTGCGCTGGATTTCATTACATGCCATGTGTAACATCCAATTTGGACTCTTGACGGCCACTGTGACTGCATTAATATGGTGTTGATTTCTGATTCTCCCTGCTTTCCCTCTCTCTCTCTCTCTCTCTCTCTCTCTCTCTCTCTCTCTCTCTCTCTCTCTCTGTTTCTCTCTCTTCCCTCCTCTCCCTCATTTAATCCTCCTCCTAATTCATTGTCCTTTTCCTAATATGTTCCGTCTGTCTCTGCCTCCTTTAATATACTTTTTCTTCCACCTTTTCTTTCTCCCTCCGTCTACTTTCACGTCACTGCTTCTTTCAGTTCGGCATTTCAAGAAGCAGACATTGTCAGCTCCAAAGACAGTGGTCATGGTGACAGTGAACAGGGTGACAGTGACCACGATGCCACCAACCGGGGCCATTCGGCCGGTGAGTTCCCTCACATCACATAATCACACCCCTCCCTCGATTCCTCCAACCTCATTCTTTTCAATAGTGTGTGTGTTTGCAGTTGTGAATGGGGATAATGCTGAATTGTTGGTGCGGACCGGTGACTTTTAATTTCCTTAATTTGAGCGTGTGAAGGCCCCAGCTCCTGGATTGCTGGCTTGCTAGAATGAATAGCACCAGAGGTGTTGATTTTATGTCAAATCCATACAGAAGGGAGGAAAATTTGGGGGAAATCTCCTACTCTTTCCCTCTAGACTCTTTCTCACAACTGCTGTTTCAACGAGTGGTGCTGAAAGGACAGCGACTCCCACCGAGGCAGCATGAGTCCTATAGTGCTGTAGTGGCACAAATCAATAGGCCCACTCAAGTGAAAGGAAAAACCATGGAAGTTAAATTGATGTAATGAGATGCATTTCAATCAGCTGTATGAATCGCCTGGCAGTCAGTGTATTGTGCTGCAGATGTTGGTTATAGACTCAGCTGATCAAACACATTAGCAGCCTTTGCTTTCTTTTTGCTAATCTGGAGCTCTGTAGTTTAAACCTACACTGAAGCAAATGTAACTCACACTTACACAAGCTCATACATGGTGACATTATTAAATAACCCCTATATTTCTGCTGGTTTTTTTTTAGACAATGTCTTATCATAAGCCTTCCCTTGTTCTCTCTCAAATTCTATTAGGTTAGTACCTGTTTATTGATCAAAGTGGAGTCAGACAAAAAGTGGAGCAATACAAAATCTCATTTCATATCGAATTGCCCTTTTCTTTCTGAGGGATTGTTCCACATAGCTTGTGCAAGACCTCTGTCTAGACCAGAGGCTGCCAAATATCATCTCAGTGCTAGGAATACAAATAAAGCGGATTAGATAGGTGTTGGAGGATAGTGAATGGTCCTCATCAGGCTCCATGGTCTTTGACATTATTAATGAACCCAGTCTAAATACAGAGCTGATATGCAGTGCTGGTATGTGTCACTTCTGGCCTCGCTGATGAAACAGGTCAGATGGGGTCTGACTGAAATGCATGCAGAGCTGGAGGAAATCCAAAGATCTTTTTTTTGTCAGTCTATCAAGAACAGATTGTTGTCTGAAGTCGCTATTAACATGTTTGTACAAGCATTGGAGTTGGAAGCCTTCTATCAGAAATTATGTGATCTATGAATATCTAAAGATGCTCAGGAGGAGTTTGGCTGTTTTTGAAGTGCAATGAGATTTAAAAAAGCTCCTGAGATGGAACGTTACATCATTTCCCAGGACTGACATGTATGTTACACCCTTCAATTTCTGCAAAATCAGTGTCCTTTAGAGGCCCACGTTTCAAATCAAACCAGAGCTCCTCAGCTTTATTTGGCTCTGAGCATGTTCATTTGGCACTGGCGTTGGGAGTGTACACAGTTGGTGCTGTTCCCTGTATTTCATACGAGGAACCAACATTTGTTCCTCTTGTTGGATTTAGAAAGGAACAGCTTACCACTCCATGGGAGGTAATATCACACGACTGGTATTTTGGAAAGAGGGACACTTGAGTTTCTCAGACTTCTGTAAACAAAACCAGATGGCGTGTGTGTGTGTGTGTGTAAAGGTATATCTTTGTCTGGTTTATTAATATGTAGGCGTATACATGATACCTGTATGTAATCCACTTGGGTGTGTGTCTGTGTGTTTGTGCAAAAGGAGGACGAGGATAGGTAATGATGTCTGTATTAAAAAGCAGTTCTCCTCAGAGGCAGAGCTCTGAGAAGCTTAAATGAGATTCACTTTAGGAGGAGCGAGTGGTAGCTAATGTTTGGCAACCTTCCAGGTGTATATAGCCTCCATTTCTCATTTGCGTATGTATCTGTATGGTTGTTGGAGTGTGTAAATATAGGGATGCTGCTTCTCGTCTCATGTGGGTTGTAGGCTGTGTTTGTGTTTGTATTGTGTGCCTGCATGCATTTTATGCTGAGTGCATGTTCTTCACTTGTGCATAAAGGCAGGAGCGAGTAAAACAGCGTAGGTCTGAGCCAGGACAATGTATAGACCACATTTATTTTTAGATATTTCTGCAGCTTTGGTGTGCATAAGCTTGTATGGTTGCGCACAGAACTGTAAATACACACACATGTGGGTTTAGCATGGCTGTATACTGTGTTTTCAATGCGTGTGTGTGTGTGTGTGTTTCTGACACACACATATTCTCTTCTTGTGGCAGGGTCTCATCCTTCATTCTGTCTCCCCCACACGTTGGCTCTCTGCAACACTCGGCTGATCAGTAATTCATTTCTAGAACCTTTGCATAGCAATTATCAAAGGAGGGTTAGAGGCAAGGCTTCCTCACGGGACTGCATGGCACACACACACTCTCCCTTTTGGTGCACCTCCGAATATTTCAAATCAAGGGAAAACCATTTCCAGTTGGCATATCATCAACTACACCTGCCGTAGCTTCCCGCTCGGCCGCTCGTCTGACACTTTAGAAAATAAGTCTCCTGACGTGGTTTTAAATCAAAGGGACACTGCCTGTGAGGCTGGGATATCACCGGATTCCTTTAAAAAGTAGGCAAATGGCTTTTCTGAAAGCAGCATGTCTGGAGTGAAGCAGTGCTGTGTCAGGAGCCAAAGCACTATAGATCGACTACCACACCTCCCCCCCCCCTCAAACCCTCTTTTTTTAGGATGCTTCATTCAAATTAGGCACTGTTTCCTCATTATTTTCCCTTATCGTTTTAATAGTAGATAGCGCCTGAGAATGAGCAAGCAAAACTGAAAAGAAGGTGACAGATAAAAGAGAGGAGAGGATAAAATATTCATCAGGGAAAAAAAAAAAAGAAAATCGGCATCTGCGAAATGTTCGATTAGCTGTGGAAGTGTGCGACGGGCTGGGGGTGTGGGGAGGTGGGTGGTGGTGGGGTGCTGCTGGAAATGATCATTATCATGACGTTTGTTGTGGTGAGAACAACAGCCGTGACAAATGGGACAATTAAATCACTGTGGCAACGGTGTATTAGATGGCTGATTATGAATTAGTGGCAGGCACCGGGTTGCAGTTTCCCATGTCAGTGAGCTGTCAGAGGAAGTTAGCACACAGGGGTTTGGAGACCGCTGTCGTCTCTGGCCTTAGACACTGACATCACAGGAGACCGCTGTGCAACAGTCATGATGTAAAGATATAGAGTATGAGGCAGATTTACTCGTCTGAAATTTCTAAAAAGGTCAAGATTAACATTTATTGTCAACTCATCTTTTGGTTATTTCTCCTATAATCCATTAGTTGTTTGGTCCATAAAATATCAATGAATGGTGAAGAAGGTTGATCTGTGTTCGCCAAAGCTTAAGATGTTGTTCTCAAATGACTTACACAACTCAAAGATACTCAGTTTATTTTCACAAAGCTGGAATAAAGTCGGAATCAGAAAATTTGGACATTATTAACGTGTTCATGCATCTCTCTGTCTGGCTATTGGTCCCCATTTCTTTAAAGGGTACCTGTAGGGAATTTTCATTGCTAGCTATCTCAAAAGATCCGTCCGATAACTTACGTTATAACCCAATGTCAAGTACGCGCGAGTATTAAGTCAGTGCTCCGTCAGTCAGTCATGGTCAGTGACATGTTGCCTCCTTCATAGGTTGTTCCAGCATCAGTAGTGATGAAAGCTCATGGTATTGTTTGATTACCTGGGCTGAGATGAACGGATTTCTGTTTGGCGTGCAGCAGACGCTAGCCTAAGATAACACATTATCAGCCAGTGCTGGGTCGCATCTATAGGACAGTGGCGGAGTACAAAGCTTACGGCTGCACAAACAAGCGCAAAGACATATTTACCACTTAATCTGCTCACTGACTGCTAATTGTTTACTCGTACTCATCACCTGGAATCAACAATAGGTGTAAAAAAAACAAAAACATGAATACGTCCTACAGATGTTTATATATTATTACACTGAGGCTCTTCCTCTATCTTGATACTATGAGGATATAAAAAAGTGATCAAATGAAAACTTAAAAAAAACACTTTAATTAATAAGTTATCAAAATGTTTGATGAATAGTTCGTAGTTCACATCTAATTTATTCATCATTGCAGCAGTTGCTTTCGTGTTGAAAATGGTTTAAACTGTGGAATAATAAGGTGCAACAAGGGACAATAAATAGTCTTGACATTAAAAACACTGTGATCACAAAAAAATATGAACACACTTTCACACTGTTTTCTTACACAGTATTCTGTAATTCAGTCACCATCTATTAGACACAACACCCCATTAGTCCTAACACTCAGTATTTCCAAAGGCTGGCACAGTTAACATTTAGAGTGTTCCTACTGAAAAACTACAAAGCCAGGATTGAAGGAACAGAACCTAAAACTTTGGACACAAACTTAAAAGTCAACGTGTATTTTTGTATAACAGAAATCACAGCTTTGTCAAACCTCACTACTTCACTGGATAGAGATAAAAGTCAATGTCATATCACGTAAGGTTGTGCTAAAACATTTCATTTAACTCCATGAGACATTTCATTTTTAAATCCCTTTTCTACCTAAAACTAAGCATGATCTAATAGGATTTCATAGATAAATTGCCCAGTTTCCTTCTCCTTCCTAACATAGGTTAAGACAGATAAAAGGGATGATTCACTTGCATGTACAAAGCTGTGTTTATAAATGGCACTGAGACATTTCATTGAGTTTTGGAGAATGTCCTCTTGTAATGAATAAGCTGTGTGCTCCGAATGCACTGAAGAGCAAATGGAAGTGTTTCTAACTCTGGTGCAGTATAGAAAGAAATTACTCTCCACTTGCAATACTTTTCAAATGAATGTAATAGAAACATATTGAAAAATAAAGAAGATGTATCCTCACTGCCGTAGTAAAGACGGTAGGAAATGCAGGTAGTAAAGACAGGAAGAATCACTATGACGATTTGACCATGAGTGATACACACAGTATTTCGTGTGTGTGTGTGTGTGTGTGTGTGTGTGTGTGTGTGTGTGTGTGTGTGGCAATATATATCACATTGAAAAAAAAAAAAAGTTCCACAAGATCGTCAGGGCTGGAGGCAATCTCATCTGTGGCTGTGGCTTTAATTTAATTGCCTGCTAATATGGCACAGAACATAACTACTTCAGATTTGTGGATGTTTCATCACTTCTTGGGCATTTTGCAGCGGAAGCAAAAGTACATACATGCTGTGGTACTGGTTGAACTTCTTATTGCAGTTAAAATGAAAAAAGCAGAGGCTCTGAAATATACTCGAAGTGTAAATATCCTCATATCTGTTTATGTCATTTTTGTCTCAAATAAAATAAGCACTAAATCACAAAATTAGAGACTAGATGTGTACTTTGGTTTTGTTTCATCTTCTCTCATCTTTTACTGTTTTGTAGCATCTTGTATATCATAATTATCTTATTGATGAGGAATGCTTTGCTCTGGTTGAAATAGGTCTTGATGTAATTTGAAGCAACATAAAATGTTAAATAATGTAATGTATGATTTCCCTCAAATTCATTGAAAGTAATGAAAATGTAAGAAGTAGAAAGTAAAGAGGTGTGTGCTAAATGTAATGAGTACAAGTTCAACTTTTGACTGAGCTTCTTTACACTTTAAGCAAGTTAAACTGAAGAAATGCAGGCTCTGAAATATACTTAAAAGTATTTTCATGCTGTTACATCATTTTTATCCCAAAACAATGTAAGCACCCGATTACAAAATAAGAGACTAAAAGAATAATTTCATTTTGTTACATATTTGATGTTGTTTTTTTTACTTGTTACTTTTGTCAAGTGTGAAACACCAAGGAGTTGTCTTTACTATGTGTAACTCTTCCATTCATGTAGGTTAAAGTCAGATGCAGAAGGCACAAAATTAAGCAAAAATAAAAATAAGCGATGATCCGAGCCCTTCGAATGCATTAAAGTGGGCCTGTTGTAAAAATGTAAAGAGCAAAAAGTACAGCTATTTGTCTCCAAATGATGGATGAAGAAGTAAAAAAAGGTTGTCAGAAAAATAAATCAAGAAAACATCTTGTTCTTGGAGCTTTTGGATCATAGCCATCAGTTGTAACGTTAATGGAAACAGTACTTTCTAGGTAATTGCTGAGATCTCCTCATATTTTTGAAAAGTAGTATGTCTTGTCAAAAACAAACAAAAACACAAGCCGTCAGATGCTTTTACACAGACTCATCTCAATAAATGGTGTCGTATATCACGTCAGTTCTTACGGCATTTGGTGTGCTGTGCGTACGCATTTTCGACCTTTCATGTGTTATTCAACGCCATTTGATCGCGTGTCAATTTACGCCAAGATCTCCGGTTCACGTAACCCTAACCTTCAGTACGTGGTATTTGGACGCATCAATTTGGCGTGAATATACACACAGAAAGCTTATAATGCGTACAGATAGCACGCAAATTAAAAAGTGGCATGTATATTTACGCGATTCATGATATCACGTTGGTTTTCAAACCGATTTGGGAGAGAAACAAGGGATGCACCATCGTGAACTTGGCCCTTAACATTGGGTTGTAGACAGCTACAGCGCCATAAAACATTTGCAAGGACACGGGGTGAATAGAACGTGTATATAACACTCATCACATTTGTCAGACTTTGTTGTAGTTAAGAAAGTGTGTTCTGACATGTCAGCACAACTATGAAAAGAAGACCCGAGCTTTTGTAATAATAATAATGCGTTCCCTCTCCTGTAAAGCTGCACTTCATCTCCCTGCGTTCAAAGAGCACATGCAGTGAAGGAAAGCGTAGAAACCACAGATAATAAGCAGCGGTCATCCACAACCATCGCTCTTACAATATGTAAGTGGTGATATTAATCAAACAGACTCCGTTGGGCAAGAGGCCATCTCAGCTGTTCCTTTCCAGACCGTTTGCCATGCAAGATCAGAAGTGGTCGCTGCCTCTTGCAGTCTTTGAACTCTGTCTCTGTCTGTCATTACTGGATACGGTGGGAGCCATCTTGCTCTGTTTTGGCCCTGGGAGGTCTCCGGTTTACTCATCACAGCCTCACCGGCCAAGTCGTGTAAAGGAAGCTATGTTACTCCCCTGCAGTCTCGGAGAAGCTGCTGTCCAAATATTGACATTTTTGTGTCTGTATTCTCTCTGGAACAGTGGAAGACAAGACGAAAAGCAAAGGTATGGATAGAAGACACCCCCCCAC
>JAPQRP010000001.1:35714591-35735565 GCA_037367295.1 Apogon hyalosoma
GGTGTTTGTTTTGTCTGTTCTGGGCTTTTTAGTAAATGGAATATTAAGTCTGGTGGACACTGAAACATAGGAGCTGAGAGTCATGTGATGTTCCGTGGTGAATAAAGAAATGGAGAACATATAGTCTGAGAACAGTGATCTAAATCAGTCAGAATGTCTGTAAGTCAAGTTCAAACCAAAGATTCATGATAAGATGAGCTAAAAAATCATAACTACAAGTGATTAAGTTTCACTCTGCGATAATTTGAAAACCTACCACCATACTCTAATGCGACGAAATCAGACAATGTCATTTCCTGTCTTTTGATGCATTTCTGTATCGTCTTAAATGCAAATGGAGATTGTGATTTACTTACTAGAGCCGCATTTCTGGTACTGATGAACCAGCGAAAAACAAATTAAAACCTGAGAGGGTCAAGAATTTCTCCCGTCTATTCCTGGAATAGTTCAGGTGTTTAGTGGAGCTGGTGTCACCTCTAATAAGCAGAGAAAACATTAATTATTAAAACAGGGTTTTACCAGGGGAACAGCTGATAGCACTGCACACGTGAGGTACATCCTATAAATACTGACAAAAATACATAATATGCACTGCCACATTTTAAACCAGCCTCTGTCGGTTTGTCTGTATCCCAGGTAACGCCGTTGGCTGGCTTTACTTGAGCTGAGAAGGATCAGTTCACACCACTGCAACCTTTACCTGCGACTTTCTAAAAGGGTTCGTCTCGTCACAGATCTCAAACCAAAATCAACCCCTAATCTAAACTGTTAAATCCTTGATGATCCACAAATCCAATCAATACACATAAATAATTGGTGTAAAATGCAGTTTGTCATCTTTTCATGGTCATCAGATATGACCCATTTGAATGTTCAGAGGCTCTGTAGTTACCGTGGAAACACCATCATCTTCTGCAACATCGATTCACCAGTAAAATCAGTTGATCAATGGCAGTGGAAGGAGATGCTTGCTTTTACATTCAGTCATTAATATCTTTGCTGAAAAAGTCATTTTTCATCTGTTTTCTCTGTGTCTGACATAATAATCTTCAATTTTAATCTGAGTTTTAATGAATATCTACATGATCAGTGAATTAAATAGAGGAAAATACCTGATATTCACTTTTAAAAAATGCAAAATACAAAGGATAATATTATAATAAATGATGATAAATCACATAAGAAAGGTTAAATAGAGAGAACACTTTATTTGGGAACTAACACTAAAGTAGCGCTGGGTCTATATGGGTTAAGACAATACAATCCACAACCATCAGCGGCTGGGTAATATTTAGAGAATGCTTAATATACAGGGAGTAGAGCAGCCTTTCTTGAAACTGCGGTTAAAGGTAGAGCCTCAAGGAAAGAAAACACAGATCTTCAGCATCTTACATCACAGCAGTTAGTTTTCAGTTCCCATTATTACCTCATTCAGGTGCTTGTATTAATGTTTGCTGTGTACAATACAAAGCTTGGTTAGAGATGATTGGTTTATGTTCAGTTAATGATGTATTTTACTGTAAAAGTCACTTTTTCTTCAGTTTTCTCTGTTTTTGGTATAATAACCCTCAATTTCAATTTGATCATCAACATGATCATAATACATTAAACATAGGAAAATATCTCATTTTCAATTAAAAATGCAAAATACTGAGCAATATGTTGTACTAAACTATGATAAATTCCTTAAGAAAGGCTAAATATTGAGAAAAATGAATTTGAGAACTGCCAGAAAAGTAGCACAGGGTCTTTATGGGTTAACTGGGCTTTAGAATGTGCAAAAGCATTCAGTTGTAACTTCTAAATACTTTGGTAAGTCAACTTAGGTCCACTTACCACCTGTTTTCACAGAAGGTTAGGTGGGCCATGTGTTATGGTTGAAAGATCAAGAATCAATCTCCACATTCAAGATGCCTAAAAGCTAAAGTGGTTGGATTCCAGCCTCTAGTGCCTCCAAAATAATAAAAAAAAAAGGTCTGCAAACATCTTCACTTCGAAGGGCAAGCAACGACCTGCATGTGGATACTGACATTCTATCAATGACTGCGTCTTGACCAGACCTGCTCGTCCTTCAAGGCGCCTCCGTGGCAGACAGACAGAATAAGAGTCATTACAGCTGAATCATCTTGTCCATCTCTCCTCTCCATACAAGGTTGAGTGAGGTGACCTAGCTGTCTGTCTGAGCCTCTGAGCCCGTCCCTCATATTCTTCCCTGGCAGATGCACTTCATTACTCTGGCTAAATAGACTTTCAGGAGACCCCATCAGCCATCATTTACACAGCCCGGCCCCTATCACCTTTCACCACGGCCACCTCATCAGACACACTCAGCCCACCGTACACACATGCTGTACATGGCATGCTTATGCAGACTCGTGTAGAATCTGGATACATACCACTTTCCTCCTCTCCTCCTTTGCTGCCCCATCAGTCTCTCATGCACACACGCTCCTCGAGCATCCTTGGGGTCTATTCCCCAGCCACCTCATCAGGCCGGAGCAGACAGCTATTACAGTGCACGCTCTGATGCCCATTTTTCCTCCCATCTCTTTCCTTATCAGCTGGCCGTCTAGGTCTGCAACAACCTATTGACCTGAGACATAGCCTTGCTGCCCCGATGGCCCGCACACAACTTGATGCGTGTTTAACAGAATGCCTTCTCCCTTTTCACAGGCCAAACTCCATCCAATAAGCAAGACGGGTTTGACATTGTGTTTACCACCTGTGCCAAATGGCTGTCTGGGTGATGTCACAATGTCAAGATGTTACAGAGGAGTAATGACTTGTCAGCATGAATCAGTGTCAGTTCACTTTCAAGGCTGATCAGTCATCACGCCGTATCAGAATCGTAGCTTTAAAGTGAGCATTTGTTGCTAAAGAATCATATGAATATATACTTAGCGCCATTAAAAACGCAGTCCATGGTCTTAGGTGATTTATCATCGTTTAGTATAATATTATGCTCAATATTTTTGCATTTTGAAATGAAAATTAGGTATTTTCCTATATTTAATGTTCTATAATCATGTTGATGATCAAATTGAGGTTGAGGGTTATTAACTCAAAAAACAGAGAAAACTGAAGAAAAATGGACTTTTACAGTGCAATACATCATTAACAGAACATAAACCAATCATCTCTAACCAGGCTTTGTGCAATGAAGCATCACTGGTCAAGTTGAGAGATGATTTTTTTTTTTTTTTTTTTTTTTTTTTTACTTTTTATTTCCATGAATGACTCAGCGGTCAGGACAAAAACACTTTTAATTATCTTTTTGATGAAATGAAACGTGGTTAATTAATGTGTGGTTTGACTTGACATGAAGTGATGAGGGTCTAAAGCCACACGTTGTCTTCTCTCATTGATGTGGTTTGTAGTTGTCCTCTATCCCCATTAAAGATGCTGTTGACAGCATGTTTTACAGTCTGATAACTCCTGTACCCAAAAAAAAAAAAAAAAAAAAAAAAAATCCAGGGCAAAATTACCTTCATCCGCGCTTTTCTTATCTGCTCCCGGTGATGAAAGGAGACAGGTACTTTTCAGTTTCCCCAAGATGACCTTCTCTAAAGCATTGAGGCCACATGTTTTTGTATCCTCACAGACATAACAGAATTTGAGTCATGTCTAACATTAATTACAGAGCATTTCAAGATTCTTTAAGATTCTAAGTGATGATTTATTTTTTTTTTTTAAATTCAGTTACATTAGAAATAGTTCATGGATTCCATTTATTTCATTTTCTTGTTTTGAAGCTGCCCTTCAAATGGATGCTGATAAAATGACGTTTGTCAGTTTCCATTGGTGCTTGTTGCACATTTAGCATATTTTATGTCATTGTTTGTGGTTCAAAATTGTTTACATTTGTTCTCTAATAGGTACAGTCGAGTCATTCCCAAACACTGGCAGCTTGAGACCAAGAGAGTCAGATTTGTTTGCCTTTCTAACAAATTCATAGAACTACTCTGTGATTCACCTTAATATCTCCATATTTCATTGACTCTTCCACTGTCTAAACAATGTAAACACTTTGCTGGGATCTTGGACCATCAGTAACAGATAGCAATACAATGTTAATAATCAATTCTAACACTGACAATGAATGCAAGCATGACCATCTGACTTATGGCTTGTTTTCACCTCGCTATAGCCTTTATGTAGCTTTTTCTTATTATGCCTTTTCTTTGCTTTTCATGTCATTTCTGTGAGGTCTAAACACTCTTTTTATAGTAGTCCTGTCATATAACTGTTTTGTATTCTATTGTGACAAATGTGGATGCAAGAAAAACAGCTAAATTACTTTTTTCCTTTGACCATAAGTGTGGGAAAACGTACTGTGATCAATTTTAACATCTCTATTTTCCACAAATACAATCTTTGTCCAGGCTATACTTGCTCAGAATCTAATAAGACAGTTAGCAAATAGTGAACACGGAATGCAGCATATCTCTTAAAAAGTAATGGATAACAAAAGAGCGAAAAAAAAGAGAGTGTTTAACTATTAATAAGGTCAACACAAACATGTCTCCAAATGAATGCTAATGTTGCTCTGTGTCTGCTTTGTTGCTAAAAATGCGACTATTTGCCAAAAGAATGTTAAAGTTTACCTGCTGCCAAGTGGGGGACAAAAAATCCTATCACTGCTTTAATACCTATTTCTGATGTAAGTAGATGTGATTTTAGAACTGATGACACAACTAAAGAGTACAAAGACGCGATGTGTCATTCCTCTAGGCAATGTAATATTGGGACAAAGATCAAAATTACACCGCAGTTTTTTAATAAGAACACAGACACACATCCACATCTACATAGTCACACGGCCGGAAACGTTTCGCCTTCAGCCACCATTCCCTCTCATTCGATATTCTGGGTGGGAAATAGTGAGTTGGTAACCTGGGGTGACGGAATCAGGCCTCTGACTCACACCCTGACCTCAGGGGGGGAACAACCCAGTGGAGGACAGACCTCAGCCTCCAGCACTAGACTAATGCAACATGGCTGACTGAGACAAACAACAAGCTAACAGCAGAGGCAGGATGACTACGAGAAAAGAACAAACATCACTGAGACCCACAGCCAACTACACGCCAGGAAAAAAGATGGGCTGGATTTACCGCTGCTGTACGAGGGGATAATACATCTTTCATGGACGAAGAGGAAAGAAATGTAATTTTAAAGTGTAACAGTATCCTGATTATGAGTATAAATCCACCCAGTATGTGGTTTGGAAAAGTGTTGCAAAGTTTGAGAGGCTGACAGGGAGGTGAGGATGGATGGAGGTGTGGATGTGTGAGCCAGTAGTTGTTCAAGGACATCAGCAGGACAGAGAAAAACAGGATACCAATGAAGAACCATATGAGGATGTTAAAGGGCTAGTTACATTTTTTTGCGCTACTTTTCCATCTAAATACCCACCCAAAAACATCACTATAACATTAAGTGTACACTTTGTCTAAAATATATGCACTGCTTTACTTTAGTGTCATACTAGCCTCTCTGATGGGAAGCCAAATCCTTGTTGCACTCTCCAAACATACCGGACTTGCTCAATAATACCAGTAACTCTGCAGCCGCCTGAATCTGGCAAAGTTGAGTGACGATCCGACATTGGTGTTTTTTATGTGTCAGTTTAGGTCCAAATTGACAAACTGACTGAGGCAGCAACAGAAGACATACAATTGCTGTTTTTTTCCAGATGAATCCATTGATTTGAAATAGAGCAATATATAACAGGTTCAGTTCCCTTTTGGAAAACGAATGAGGTTTCCCAGACTCCCACTGAAAGGCAGGTGGGCCACGTACGTCTGATTAGAGGATGTGATATTGATCTTTTTAATACAAAATTCATGAAGTGGAGCAACCCTAAACAGTTGACTCTAGGTAAGCATCAAGATTGGAAGGCTCAGGAGGATTTTAAGACAGGATGATGCATACTGATGCTTGGACAGGGCACCGCATTTGGATGCATATGGTATCCTTAGAACATCTTTCCTCTCACATGTGGGATAGATGTCATTTTTGTCACATAGGATAGACCAAGAGCCATATAAGTCGTCAGGGTGAGGAAAAAAGTTTTGGGTGAGGGACAAAATAAAACAAAGAGAGAAAACAACAACGAACATAATCAAATACATGAGAGTCCACATACTTTTGTGCTCTGCCATAACCACCACAGCCACATCGTTCTAAGTTTTTTTTGCTACTTAATGATACCAACATGTTAGTTTCCGATATCTGAGGTCTTACATTGGACCTTGGCTGTCAAAAAATTCACTCCAAAGGGTCAGTACTAAGTAGCAGTATATGATGAAACTGACTCTACAGACAGCGGTGCATTGAGCCATTTTCACAGATAAGAAACCATTGATAACAAAAGGTTTATTTTTCTGAGCATTATCATCAACACTGGTGTTTTTGTTTGGTACAATTAAGTCATAATTCAGCTTACAGCTCAAAAAAATAAACAAACAAAAAAAAACATGGGTTAGCATTTAGTATCACTTAATTACTTGTTAGAATGGAATTCAGAATTAACAGCATCAAAACTACAAGGACTACCACTTGACTGCTGAACATGTCTCTGCATAATGAGACAAAACCAACAGTGTGTGCTCTCGCGTAGGTAAATACAGGCCACGGAAAAACAACGGAGAGTGTCTGCCTCATTTCCAGTGTGTCACAGCTAAAAACAGCAATGGTGAAAGCTGAACAGAGCCCAGCTGAGAGAGAAAGAGTTCAATTTCAAGGAAGGGAAATGCTGGAGTTGCTGACTCAAAGCCTGGCATTCTTTTCAAGGAGATGTGTCAGGAGGGAGCGGGTGTTGGTGAGGGCAGGCAGGTCTGCTGTGGGGTGGTGTAACAACAGAGCTAGTAGCCTCCAGAGACCAACCTTATCCAACGCCTTGCCTCTGCCCTTCCCCCTTTACCTTTCAACCCTGCAGATGCAGGTGCAGAGATGCCAAGTGAAACATGAGGGTAGGCTGTTTTTTCATTTCCTGTCGTGCCCCCTCAGAAGGAGAACACCTGGTCCCCAAAGAGGAGATGGGGAGAAAAAGGAAGGGAGGGGATAGCAATAGCCACCTCCTCTGTGTGTCTACCTCTTTTGCCCAGTCTCTCTTCGTCCTTCCCTTCCCGTCCCTTCCCTTCCCTTCCCTTCCCTTCCCTTCCCTTCCCTTCCCTTCCCTTCCCTTCCCTTCTTGTTCCGCTGTCTAGCTCTCAGCTGTCAGACTGAGAAATGGCAGGCGAGACAGGGGTCTTCTGCCTGGGGAGATGGGCAAAGGGAGGACAGAGGCCTCCAGACACACGTGCTGACACACAAACGCATGCACACATAAAAATATACTCCATGCACCAGCCCACACCTGCCAACCTGCACACATGTTGTGTAACAGCTTCCACATCAAGCACGACTGCAGCAGTTTTTACCTGAGCAGACCAAAGAAAGAATTAACCCGAAACTGATGAGACTGGAGCTTAGATGAGTGATGCCTCTGCAGCCAATCATCTCTTCAATTTTGGGGAATGCCTGCTCACTCCTAAGCAGACTATACAAGACAGAAAAAAAAAAAAAATGTTGATTGCAATCAAAACTGAATGATGAAGATGTAACATCAGGCGAAAGTTGTATTTCCTTAATTATGATGCAATGGCAAGCGCCTGATTAGAAGGGTGCTATGAAAATATAATATGACATTTCATTTAAATATATGCAGCAAACACAGTTTCAGATGGGAAAATTGTATGCATGAAATGTAACAAACTATATGCAATGTTGTATAAACAGCTTTGATAAACTGTACGTGAACTACCAGCAACACTAAGGTTTTCTGAAAATGTGATAGATTGGGATTCATTTGATCACATGGGAATATCCATCTAACGCCCTTCATTATTGGTATGATATGCTGACAAGATCAAAGAAAAAGTGCGTACTCACTCTGAACTTTGTTCTGCAAGTTTTTTTTCAGACACAGTGTGATGAAAGTTCACAGTCTGTGTGTTAGCTAGTCTACTTACTTGTTACTCAGTCGTCAAAAACTCAATCAGTAACACAGACTGTGCTATTGATGATATGGCCCTGTCAAAGCTGATGTAACCCCAAACCCAAAATACAGCTGATCAAAGTCTGTGCACGCCAAACACAAAGTATTGTTCCCACTACAGTCGCTCACCTGATGACATTAGAATAAAAAAAATAATAATTTGACTATTAAGTTATCGCAAGTTGTCTCACTTCCCATACTGCGCCATGTTTGAAGCCACATTATGAAAAATCCATCAGTAAAACACCAGCAGGATTTTAGGGGACCATTTATCATGTATGAAATATTTCTTTTCATTTATCATAAAACAGAGGTAGAGTGTGCAGCCGACTGATTCAACTTAATAAATGCTGCCTTGTTGCTGACTGGAGCATCTCTAGTGGCTCCGATGTGACTTTTCACATATGGTAGGATTGCGGGTGGCTTATGTTTCACCTCTCTGAACCTTCACCACATATGTCTCCTCAAATGCCTCGATTCAAGCTCTCAAAATTATAGTATAAACAAAAAAAAATCAGTGTGCCAGCATTCCATCTTTATATATTCCACAAATCCTGTCTTGTAGTGACATTTGATTCTTTCAAATGATTTCTGTCAAATCTTATACCCTGAAAAAAACAAAAAACAACAAAACAGAAGTATCTCAGTCTGGCATTTACATATTGGTTCTTTCCTCTACTACAACAATTTTCTTCTATGAATTGCTTCCCACTCTTGAAATGCTGTAAATCCTCAGACAGGGTGTGCAATTCCTAGTGGGCTACAACCCCCACCCCCACCCACCAGCACACACACATTTCCTGAGGTGTCGTCAGAGACAAAAAAAAAAAAAAAATTCACAGAGGGGTAACAAAGAAGGAGCGAACGAACATTTATTTTTTTTCCTTAAAAAAAAAAAAGATGTCTGACAACTCTTGAATCGTTAACCATGGCTAACAGGAGATCAAACTTGGGTCTTTGTTCAACAAAACATTTGTTTAAGTCTTGGTTACTTAACTAAGGGAGGATGTAATTTTAACTTTGTCTAGGCTGCAAAAAAAAAAAAAAAAAAGTGAATGTAATATTTGTATACTGAGGCAGTCTACTGAAAAAAGTATACAAGAAAGAAAATAGTGAGAGATAGTGAGAGAAGAGCAGCAGAGGAGGAAATTGGAATCTAACACTGTCAGTCACAACCGGAACACTCCCATGCGACACCCCCCGTGGCACTTTCATCCCACCTAGCATGTGGAGACAAGAGGAAACAAGCCACATCTGCCCTCAGAGAGAAAAGGCAGGGCCAGTCCTCACTTGGCAGGTGACGCTGTTTGTGTAAATGGAGAGTGACACGGAGGAAGCAAACACCACAGTAAACCTGTCGAAAATGCTTCAAGTGCACACACCAGTTGTTCTGCTCTTATCTGTTGCACGCAATTACATCATTAAGTATAATATTGTGATGCATGTGCAAGTCAAAAAAAAAAACCAAAAAACAAAAAAAAAACAAAAGTAAAAAGCAGTGAAGCACCCTGCTGTTCGGAGTGGTGGAGGAGGATGTGTTAGAGGGTATACAGTTGTTAAAGTATGATTTCTACCTGCTCGCGAGACCAAATCTATTTTATTAATCGCTTGACATCCACCATGACCTGCTTGAAAGTTTTTTTTTTTTTCGTTGTTAAACACAGCATGCAGGTTCTTCTGTTCTGAGGCACAAGAAAAAAAAAAACAAAAAAAAACATGCATGCAAGATGAATAAATCCCATCTCAAAGGACTCATTTTGTAAAAGGAGTATTTATCCAGCAAGACAATACACGTGTGTGCTGAGCTGCTTGGTTTACTTCAGAGAAAGCACAGTTCTGTATTTCATCTACAGTACAGAGCCAGTAATTTCACACTGAAGGCCAAAGCCATCGACTTCAATGTTATTTAGCTCACTCTCTTTCTCCTCTCTCCCTAACTCACACACATGCACGACGTTACACAATTTACAGGTTTCACACTCGCAGCCATTCAGCGTGACTTGCAGTAACAGTGTACGCGGTGAAAAATGATAGGACTTTCTCCTACTTATTAACACTGACAAGCATCAGAGATGGAGTGAATGGAGGCAGCTTGACATTAAAGGTAATGCTTTCAAACATGGCTCCCACAGATCCCGGTCAAAACTGCATCTCCTGCTGTTTTTGCCACTTAAAATATATGTAACAACCAGGAACAGGGTGAGAAGGCTACCCTCTTGGCTGTGTCTAAATCCAGAAGAAGCTCTTTGAAAACAGGATGTTTTTATTTAAATTTTTTTGGTTCGTACCGAAAAACGAAGGGCAGATAGCAGGAATTGATTCTCTTGGTATTCCAGTGAAAAGGATAGAAAATAGTATGCGGGAGCATCTTTTGTAACCTGATGTAGGCCTGTTTTTTCTCTTGTGCAAAGAATCTGTTTGGTAATTGAGTTGAAAAAGCGAGCACCTTTCCCCCTTTCCCTCTGTGTATTTAATTTCGCTCTGCTTTGAGGTCCCGATGAGTGAATAACAGGGAGAGAGTATAAAAGAACAAGGCACGTCAAATGTGTCCTTAGCTGGGTGGCAGAATTGGAGCTGCACGGCTCAGTCTTTTACGCATAATCAAGTGTTGTAGGTTTTATCGACCATATACTGGAACACAAACAACCTCACAGAAGCCCCGAGAGCGAAAATATTTTAGCCAACCACCGGCAGGACTCCAAGGTTACATGTTGTATTTAATCCCCTGAACCCCCCATAGGCTTGATGCTGGAAGAATTTTGTTGATGTCTTGGGTTGTCTGCATACTGTGTTTGTGTGTGTGTGTGTGTGTGTGTGTGTGTGTGTGTGTGTGTGTGTGCATCTTCTTCCCCTGAGCCACAGTTAAACCTCGGTGACATCAGCAGCCATGTCTTATTTCCCTATTACAAAGGTCCCACTGTAACGCAGTGTGTCAGAGCAGGGACTATATAGTCTCACACACAAACACACACACACACACTAGCACACGAGCTGCGTTTTTCACATCCACAACTATACACATGCACAGACACACACACACAAGAGGGAGAGAGCAAGAGAGCAGGGGGGGAAAAATGGCACGAAAACAAATTAAACCAAGTGCAAGATAGGCCTTTCATTATAATTACCATATTCAATAAAACACAGATTAGATAAAGGAAGAGGAGCTGGGAAAGAGGAGAGAGGTTTGTGCGTATGAGTGTGTATGTGTCTGCATTGCATAACATATTTCTCCATGAACTTGAAAGATGAGTAGAGGATTGTACATAATTTACACTGTAGTTTTCAAAGAGGCCACTACTCCACAGATGGTGCAAATTATGACAGCTATGCTCATCCACTCATTTTTGCCGAAGCATCTTAAGTCTCTCTCGAAAGTACTGAACCTGAAGTAACTCTAACATCCAATCAATTTGAAACTAAATGAAGGTATGGTCGTTAGCTGCCTGTACGACAGTGGTGAATTATTTGTTAGTTAATTTTGCAAGCGAGCTAGTGATTTACGCCTACACAGGAGCAGACGGTGTTGACTTCATTTTGCAGTTTAGAAGTTTTACTCCTAAGACGTTGCAACTTGGAGGTTTACAGTAGATTTTAAAACGTTTATCTGACACAGACTGATTGACCAATCGTTTTTTTTTTTACTATTTTTAACTATTGTTGACTAATTAAATGACGATCAGGGTTTTCCCTTGATTAAAGTGTTGTGTCCACTATTGAGTGTTTTAGTGACATTTTGAGGTATTTTTGCAGATGTTTTAGTTTCACTTCAAAAAAAGGGAAAGTTGCATGACATCATACAGGCTAAGGGAGAGCTAACACTCGTTTAACCAGTGGGGAAAGAGAGAGAGAGAGAGCGAGAGAGAGAGAGAGAGAGAGAGAGAGAGAGAGAGAGAGAGAGAGAGAGATTGATCAATACCTAAAATATTTGTTCCATAAAGATATATTAAATGATTCCCAACAGTCTACTCTCTTTATTTTGTGTTTTTCTCTTGGTTTTACCACTTTCAGTAGTGTATGTGTGTGTTAACGTTTTGTCCAATCATGTTTCACGATCATGTGTTGCCAGGTAAAATAAATCTACCTTGAGGCCTTATTGATCCTTATTGATCCTTCTGAATAACCAAAAACACCCCCTTTTTTTTTTTTTTTTTTTTTTCAAAAACTCAATTTCCATGTATGAGTTTCAATTTTGTATCATATTTGATACATCGGATCTTCAATGCTCAAATATTATTTTTGAACAAAAACATAATGTAACACAAACATGTCTAACAAATTGGTACTTCCTTTTCAAAGTTGGCAAAGTTCTGCCTCCTGACAATCTTATAGTGTCACTGGAAAGGCCTCTGATGAACAAATTCCTCCCCCTTGATGGATTATCTGTGATTTGCATGTATCTAATTGTATACATCAGGTTTTTCAAGACAAAAAATATCACACTGATCACGTAGAGGGCTTCAAAACTCATGTATCAAATATGACACGTTCGACATTATAGGGTTAAAAGGTAGATTTAGTCAAGTAGAACACCACTAAAGGCCTATGTACTTTTTACATTGGCCACTACTTCATTTAATGGTAAGAAATGTATAAATGGGTGCTTCTATGAAACTGGGAAACTTTGCCAGCTTTTAAGACCCAATAATAAAAGAGAAATTTAGACACGTTTCCCCCCAGGATGTACTAATGATGACCTTAGATAAAGGCAAATAAAAAAAAAAAAAATATCACTCTTGCTCTGAGCCATCCCAAAATTAATGAATTTTTAATAAATAATGGGGCCAAAAATAGGACTAAAATTCGGACAGGAAAAGCTACCTAGGCGTCAGTGCATTTTATCTGCAAAACATCACTATAAATAAAGACACTGTGTTAAATGTGTTAATCCTAGTGGTTTTTCTAATCCAGACATGCAGGTTTTTCATGAATTGGCATTTCATTCCATTTTTTTTTTTTTTTAATAGACCCAAAGTGCTTCCAAACTTGCTTCATAACATTAGTCTACATCTTATTTGAATTTTTAGCCCCCGTGCCCTGTTTTTAGGGACCGGTTTCATAGAAGCACCCAAATATCAATGCTAGTTTTGACAAAAGTGAGGCTGAAAATTTAAATACTCACATGTATGACAGATTGCTGCCATATTAATTTTGAGTCTGCTGTAGCAAATGTGCCCGAGAGGACAAATAACAATGATGGAGGAAAATAAGCAGAGTAGATGAGTGAACGGATTTGGCTATTGCTGTGTTAACACTGTGTTATGTTTCTATCACACATTGCTCAGAACAAAAAGGAGTGGTTGTCTGTGACTGGCAAGAGTATTGACAATTACCCAGAATGCAAATCATGATGTGTAACTCTGTAGTGTGTTACTGTGCTACAGCAAAGGAGACATTGTGGAGGGAGAGTGATTCTGCTGATAGTCTGTGAACATCCGAAGCAGACTGAAATCCTGACCTAGCATGATGTGTCATGAAAATGAAGGCACGGTGCTTTGGTATCCGACTGATTCTCAGCTCAGGTGCTTACTACTAGAATCTGGGGCCAGGTGGTTGTGGCTCAGCAGGTAGAGTGGAAGGTCAGCAGTTTGATCCTTGAACCCTCTCCTCATGTCAAAGTGTTCTTGAGTAAAACACTGATCCCCATGTTGCTCCCAGTGACATTCTATCCATCGAGCCACAAAATTCATTTCCAGGTCCAAACAGTCAGCAGCAGTGATGCTTTTTTACTATCACTTGTTTTGTTTTTTTTAATCAGACACCAGTTTAAGTTTAGAAGAGGCTAAATTCATTTATTTAACTCAATCACAATAATTGGTTTCCATAGTCAATGTTTTACCTGCAGGAGATAATGATTTTAAGTAGGGCTGCACAATATTGGAAAAAAACTTACTGCGATTTTCTTTAACCCTGCAATATATATTGCAATATGAAAAACTACTCAGAAGGATATAATAGCTGTGTGGTGCTGACATAAATGGTCAACCAAATTAGTTGTGTTTCCCCTCGTTGTGGCGACAGATACAAGGCACTATCGACACAGAACACTTGTTTCAGTTTCATCCTTCTTGTAGCCGAAATAATTCCAGATAACTGACGTTACTTTTCTTTTTGGCACCAAGTCTTTGTTTTTGGTGATTTTCTCTTGTTCGTTGCTCATTTTTCAGTGTTGTTACCACGAGACTCACTCCATATGCAGGGGCGTGGTCTGCTTCAGCAAACTGATTAAGAACGATTGTCATTGGTGGATCGCTGCGTGCAGTGTGTGTCAGGTACCTAGGATGAAATTAGATGAGAACATGTCGAGTTCATTTGCCTCCTACATTGCAGGACCTGCGATATGACTATTGCGCACACGTACATTGCGATGACGATGTTTAAAGGATATATTGTGCAGCTCTAAGTGTCTTGAATACTGTTTAAATCAGTGGTCCCCAACCTTTTTTGGCTCGTGACCCCATTTTAACATCACAGTTTTCTGGCGAACCCAGATATTCAAAACGGAGATTTTTTTTTTCCCTAAAATTAATTAATTCTTCTTAATTCTTCTTCCAGTTGTGTAGTGGCATAAACTGTAACTTTATTTACCTCCCTCTGAATTGGACAGTATAGCTAAAGTGCTGACAAAACAACACAATGATATGAAACATCCCATAAAACCCATAAAGATCCAAGTGTAGTGTGAACGAACATTAAAGCAAATACACTACATAGCACCAAACTTGGTTTTGTTTCTTCTGCTGCTCTTTATCATCATATTTAAAATTGTAAAATAACAACCAGAGATTTTCTTTTCTTTTCTTTTTTTTCAATTCAGGGACACAATACACCAGCAGATTGAATAAGAGGAATAAATAAAACTGGACTGGACTTTCACTATTGTAAAATTATGAAAGGTTTGATTAGCTTCATTGAAAGCATTGAAAAGAGTGGAAAATGTGCCTGACTGTAGTGAGGAGTAAACTTTCTTATAGTTTTAAATAAAATGCTGAACTGTATTAAAGAAAAAATATCTCAAACAGCAATTTTCAAATAGTTTATAGGCCAGATTGTTTATTTTTTATATGCTTTACACTGTACTGTAGCTAGCGGTGAGCGTATTGATTCTGTGGTATCTGCTCATTTGAGGATCGATTATACTAATAAAATATCAATATTAATTAATCAATGCGACATAAAAGTGCCTCTCCCCCCCCCCCATCCAGTACTAGTCTATCCACGTCATGTGACCAGAGGTCCAGTGATTCCAGTTAGCTGTTTTTAGCCTGTTAGCAACAGTTCAGTCTGCAGCTGCACGTGTATGAAAGGAGAGCATGGCTGAGAAAAAGAGGAGTGTGGTGTGGTGTGGTGTTACTTTTCACCTGTGGATAAAACTATGGCAAAGTGTAGTCTGTGTAGCAAAAATGTATAACACTGCAGAAACCCCAGCAATCTTTTAAACACCTGAAAACTAGCCCAGTTCCATCAGAATTGCAGTCAAATGTATGATTTTCTAACTTTGTTTTGTTATAAAAATGTGAAATGTGTAGGTCTTGTTAAAAAAAAAAAAGGTGTTTGGATTTGTGACCATTTCATTGTATTCAAGGAATATGTACAAATATATATATATATTTATTTATTTATTTATTTATTTATATTTATATTTATTCATGTGTATTATTTCTTTATTTTTATTTAATTCTTTTTTTTGTGTGTTTTATTTTTTTATCTGAATTAATATATATGTCAATTATTTATTATTTATGTGTTTTTCAAAATGTATTTCATTGCTTAAAAAAATGGCCACCAAAGGTAATGCACATTAAAGCTGTTAAATGGACAGTATTTGACATGTGAGATGTCTTTTAAGTATAACATTCTATTTTGAAAAAAATCACTGAAAGTATTGGTGTTAGTAGGTATTAAATATATATGCCAAAAAAGTAACTGATATCGTCTCATAAAAGTGTAGTATCACCCAGCAATAACTGTAGCAGGTCACAATGGTCAGAGCTGTGCGAAAATGGCAACCTTTTCCTCTTTTTTTTTTATTTTTTTTATTTTTTTTATTATGCTGTGTACACAAGAAAGTATTATCAGATGTTTATGTTACGTGTTTCCACATACCGACATTATGTAGTAAAAGTAGAGAAAGAGAATGTCCCTGGTCTTAAGATATGGATAGATTCACTGTCTTCACATCAAGTCTGTGCAAGATGCAATTTAACTGAGTTTCTTATGGTTCAAGAAATATATTTGTGCTTGTGCATATGCAGCTGTGTGGCAGCGAGGCCGTGTCAGTCTTTTATGATTGCAAAGCACAAAGTCTTTGTTTAAGCTGGACTAAAATTACTTTTCAGCATTTCAGAATATTGTACATTTTTATGGACAGTGTTCTTTTTCCCATCAATAAATGAACCCCTGCATTCTTATGCTTGACATTTCATAAAGGAATGTTGGTATTTACAACTAATCCGCTGTTTTTGATGGAAACCAACACACATCTTACGGAATCTCATAGAATTTCCTCCGACTGCCAAACAGTACAGTATATTTACGCGGTCACATTTATATTGAGCGTACATATGCAGCCACATAACAAGGAAAACACATTGAAAACTTCCAAAGAGTCTCTTCATTCATGGTAGAGTTCAGCAGAGTTCAGTTATGAAGCCAATGGAAGAAAAGAATTCTTTCAGCAGGTGGGTCTAAACTTTAGAATGCAGAGGATGGGTTCAGAGTTGGGATTGGAACGTTACCCGATACGTATCGACGCACCGACGTGAGCATGAGTGCACCGGTAGAGAAGCTGCGAGTGAATGAAAAGTTTGGAATGATACCGCGACGCATCGGTTATTGAATGTTTGTATTGATAAAATTCGATCCGTAGAATACTTGCATTTAAAAGTGTTCCTCTTTATTTGGGTAAAGTTGTTCTTTCCTGTAGACCCACGTTAACGTGCGCTGTGGATTTGCAGATGTGTACACTGCACATGACAGTATGAGCTCCACGGACTGACTGTGGTAGGAGCGCTGCCGATGAATACTGTAATGTCTGTATCTGAATCTGACAGATTTAGAAGGGAGGTGACGACATGTGGTTTCTGAACATGTACTTTTTATTATATCAACTGAACTGAATACTGCCGTACATACCGGAGATACTTCCTTAAACAGTCTTAAACATATCTAACAATACCAGAATACCTTGCGCAGGTATCTCTTAGGCCTAATCCCAGTTCACCCCTTGGCCCTCCCCCTTACCCCTGCCCCTCCATTTTGCGTGTACACATGAAGGGGTAGTGTTGTCCTGATTCTTGATTAGATGAAGGGGAGGAGCTAAGGTGGAGGATTGTATAGCCCTTGAAGGGGAGGTTTTCCAGGACCACACCACAAATGGAAGGGTAGGAGAAATTTCCTATAATTCTGTTCAAATCATTGGCAAGATGGAGGTAAACACAGCAAAAAAGTGCAACAGTGTGACGAAAGAAACACACAAATGTACATATTTTCTTCATAACTCATTTGATTGACTGTTTAATGCCGTTTCAGTGTGTTACAGATCGCATTTCTGCGGTTTATAGTTGATAGCCGCAAAAATATGACCAAAGCCCATGGAACAGAAACGGTTACAGCTGCTGACGACATGAGGAATACTTTTAGAAACAAAGTTGCTGCATCTGTTATTAGCGGCATTGATGACTGCTGATGACGTAATAGGTCCCACAGGGTTGTCCCATTTCATAGGGGAATGTTTCAACCCCTAACCCTCACAGCTCCGTTTCAAGGGGTAGTGTCAAGTGCAAGGGCCAAGGGGGAGGGCTAAGGCAGAGAGCTTAGGCTAAGGGGTGACTTGGGATTGGGCCTTAAAGTGACAGAACCTATTTCTGTATTACCTGCATTACAAATGCATTACATTACAAATTGATTTGGCGAGAGAGCAAGAAGTTGAATGTTAGAACATGCAAGGAAACGACTTTGGAAACCAAGTCCTAACTTTTTCACCTGACCGTATGTGAGGCACATGTTCTGAAATTGCACAAAAGCCACTTTGTGAAAAGTCATGGTCTTATTTGATAACTAAACAATCAAGCTCATTGAATTGCACTGTGTGTGTGTGTGTGTGTATATATATATATATATATATATATATATATATTTGATGGGTTTTTTTTTGTTTTTGTTTTTTATTTCAGCAGTTAAATTATGGCTGAAAAAGTGGTGTAATGCAAGTACTATTGAACATGCACCAAGTAAAATATTACTGAAAATTGATTAGTAATCCTTACACTACTATGTTACAGCAAAAAGTATTCCGTTACTGTTATGCATTACTTTTGTAACACCTTACTCCCAGCACTGCTAATTGAACACATTCTGTGTGTGCATACAAGCATAGCACTGATTCCATGTCGGTAGAAAACGACTAATTGAGAAGAGCAGTGAACTTGCAAATGCGTGTGGGCCATCAGTATTAATCGATCTGAACTTGGGAAGCATCTAATTTGTCTTAACCTGCTGGTAAGAAATAAACGGAGTCACTTGATACTGTATGGGTGGACAGACAGTGATGGTATTGAATTTGGTGATTACAGTCTGTGTGGAATAGTGTGTGAATCAATGGACCTTTGAAAAATGTCCACCCATTGCAGGCAGTAATTCCTCTGCAAAGGTTTTCAGAATAAAGACAGACAGACCATACACCCAATTTGCCTTCTCTGGAGTCAAGACCTTTGAAAATCTTATCAACCAGTCGTATTTGTGGCTCAGATATGGAGTCATCAATTAATATAGCATCCAGTGCATCGGCACTATCACGAACATTAAAATGAAACCTACTATAAAAAAAATCACTGAGCTCATTAGCCATGATCTCATTTACTGCATGCTGCGGTATCAGGGTTATCACAGCTTTTTGTGGATTATTACTCAGTGAATCACTTTCAATTAATTCTTTATAGTGTTTGAAAGATTATTTTATTTTATGGGCCAGGTCTGTCTGAGCCTGTTTCTTTGTATTACTGGGTCCTTTTGATTAAGAGCAAATTGTTTAAGTTGTATCATACAGTCACAGAAAAATGTATTAGACCATCAGAAGTCTTCAAAAACAATGGTAATGCAATCAAGTGCTAATTCCTGTGTATATCATGTGACTAAAACAGACAGAAAAAGAAAAGATGGAATGCCTAAAAGCACTTTTTTTGTCAGTACAACGGCATAGCAAGTGATCTTGGTTATTATCAAGAAAACCATGGAAAATGGCTAGAAATCAGCTCTTAAGTTAAACTCTTATGAGCTATTTTTGTTGTTTTTATTATTATATTTGTCTACACAAATATACCTTTAGTTTTACCAGGCATTAAAATGAACAAGAAATTGAAGAAAACAAGGGTGGTCTAATCATTTTTTGGGGTCAGCGGAGGCTATTGTTGTGTGCACCTGGACAAAGATACGCATTAAGTTGCACATTCCTGATGGTCTATCTTACAATGGTAAGACCATGCACTACCTTATTGAAAGACCCCAAGTTTCCTGGCTCGTCCTTAATTTGAAATTTATTCATTTTATTATTGTACTGAAAGAATTAACAGAATGAGGTGCCAGTGGGAGGATGCCTGTCTTGCTCAGTCGTTGTCAAATGATTCTTCATTTACCTCATGTATCTCACACCGTAGTGAATATCTTGCTGTTGAAGTTACTCCCACAACTCTTCTGGTTGCAACTGCAGATTGGCAGGTGTCAAAACCGGTGTCGGTTAAGTGCAATGCCTCTTTGGGAGGAAATGGAAATGCCTTCTTGTTGGTGCTCACGAGTCAACACTGTTGAATGCCTTGTAGCAAAGAATATTCAAACATATTCACGTTCAAAAATCTTCATGTGTCTACAAATATTTGTGACGTTTTCTGCATTCATGGTTTATATGTGGGTGCTGACTTTTGACATTCTTTTTAAGATCTAACATTGCCTCACAAGCTTTAATTGTTTGTATTTGTGACCTTATGGGAATGTGCATATGTGACTCATTTAACTCATAAAAACCCAGTGTTACTTTTGTGGCAATTACAAAAATGAATATTTCTCTCTATTTAACCTCTCTTAAGTGTTTTATTACCATACATTATGATATTATACTTTGCATTTTACATCTTTTAAAGTGAAAATCAGTTATTTTCCTGTATCTAATTTACTGACCATGTAGATGCTCATAAAAGCTCAAATTAAAGTTGAGGGCTATTATATCAGAAATAGAGATAACTAAAGAAAAAGTGATTGTATTAGCAAATATATCATTAACTGAACATAAACCAAATGTCTCCATCCACTGTCATTTATCAAACTCAATTTTACTGTTGAATCAATGTTGTAGAAGATGACAGTATTCTCCGTGTTCACTACGGAGCCTCTGAATGTCCAAATGGGTCATATTTGATGATAATGAAAAGATGACAAGCTTCATTTTACAACAATTATTTATATGTATTGATAGGATCAGTGGATTGGAAGTTATAAAATATTTTAGATCAGTAGAGGATTTTGGTTGCCAGTGGCTGTTTGTGTCTTTATGGGTTAAGTTACACTCAAAGAGGCATATTTTCTCTATTTCTTACACAAAAGACAAACAACAGATGTGAATTACCATCATCTCCCCCACAAAGCAGATGTGATTTGCATGAGAAGGTATAAACAATAACAAACCTTAAAGAGAAATGACAAAATGAGAATGATAAAAAGGAAAAATAGACTATATAAGGCAATGTTTTTCAGCCTTGAGGTCGAGACCCCATGTGGGGTCACCTGGAATTCAAATGGGGTTGCCTGAAATTTCTAGTAATTGATAAAACCATAAAAAACTTACTAATAAAAAATATATTGTGATTTGAGAGAGACAATCACAATCCATAAAAGACATGACAAACTGTGAAGCTGAAACTGAAGCACTGTGGTACTGTTTAT